>JBBHAA010002037.1:0-267500 GCA_037953035.1 Aquarana catesbeiana
AATTCTGAGTCCAGATACGTTACCGAATTTAGAAAGTATGTCAATGAAGTTTGGAGCTGATATTAGAGGTGAGGTTAGAAATACTAATACATCATCGGCAAACATACATATTTTGTGTTGGTGACCACCTAGTTCAAGCCCCCTTTTTTTTTTTTTTTTTAACAATCAGGAGTGCTTTATTAAAAAGAATAACTTGCAGTACAAAGCAAGCAAAAAAGTATGTAGACACTTACAATGTCATGCGGACCACATATATATCTTCAAGCAATCTCTTCCTCCCATAGTAACTATTACACAATATCCGATGTGAGTACATAGAATACACTTAATACATTAAGGGAAAGTCATACCCATGGATCCTACCAGGCAGTGAGAAAAGAAGGAGAATAAGGGGGGGGGGGGGGGGGGGAGAGACAGAGATCAAGTCAAGAAAACACAGGAGGAGGGAGAGGCCACACCGGAGGCAGCGAGAAGAGAATCAGTAAATCCCACCATAGCTCAATAAACTTTGACATGTCAACCAGTATAAAATTTCAGAACTGCGCTACTAAGTAATCCACGGGAGCCAGACTTTGTCAAATTTCCAGGGGCAACCCCGACTGATGTACGTCAATCTATAGAGAGGCAAGGCAGCATTAATTCTATTTTCCCAAGAGGAGAGGGCCGGAGGACTAGCAGAGGTCCACCTACAAAGGATCTCCTTTTTGGCATAGTAGAAAAGGAGTGAGATTAAGATTTTACTATGGTGAGATCTGTGCTCATCCTCGTGTATTCCCAATAGGGCCAACTTGGGTGTTTTGGGGACAGACAAATCCATCCGTATATTTAAATGATCATACACCCCCAGCCAGAACTTCGACAATGCGGGACATTCCCAAAACATATGAAGGTATGTACCAATCTGAGTCCGGCATCTGGGGCAATGTGGATCCCTATTCGGGGTACATCCTGGATAATCTCGCCGGAGTAAAGTAGATCCTATGCAAAAAAAATTTTGTGTCAGTTTATCTCCGGCCGAAATCAACAGTTTGGGACCATGTTCCAGACAGGCCTCCCAGTCCTCTCTGTCCAATGTGGGGATATCGAATTTCCATGCATTCCACAACCTATCCATCCTGGGAGATTCCTTAGGCAGCAGAGTATTGTATAGGGCAGAGAGGGGCTTCTCTAATTCACTACTGGATAGCAAATCCTCCAAAGGGTCCAACTGGAGGAGTGGCGGGACAGGGAACTGTGCCCTAGCCGCGTGGCGCAGCTGAGCATAGCGAAAAAACATCCATCCCGGGAGCCCATATGTCCTAGACATATGAGCAAAGGACATTAATACACCAGTGGGCATAATATCTCTGAGAGTTTTTATTCCGAAACCCGCCCATAACTGGGGATCAGGGATTGTTCGAAAATGGGGCAAATGAGGATTCCCCCAAAGAGGCTGGACAGGTGCCCAGCGCTCCGCACGGGAAAAACCCCTTCCAGCCACCCTCCATACCTGAAGTGTTGCTCTAGTTGGAGCAGGTAGTTTCACATAGGCTTTCACCCCTCTGTAAACCAGATTTTGTAGTTCTTGTAAAGACCCTAGCCGAGCCGCCTCCACACACACTGCAGCATTAGAACGTTTTCCTTCAAACCACCAATACGTCGTCACAAGCAATACAGCCCAGTAATAGATCTTAAAATTGGGGAGAGCAAGTCCACCCATCTGTGTAGGTAATTGCAATGTGGATTTTGCCAGTTGTGGAACAGAACCATTCCAGATAAAGGAAATTATATATTTGTCCAGTTCCCGAAAAAAGGACGCCGGAAGCCAGATCGGGCTATTTCTGAAAAGGTAGGTAAATTTGGGTAAAAGCATCATTTTTAAGATATTTATACGCCCCAGTAAGTTAAGAGGAAGTCCAGACCATGAGTGACACCTCTCCTTAAGGAGACGGAGCAGAGGAAGCATGTTAAGGCCGTAATACTGGGTAACATCCCTAGACACCCGAACCCCCCGAGATATTTGAATTCCGATACCCACGTCAAGGGCGTATTGTTCGCCGCATTAGGGGCCCTACTGTCCAACGGAAAGAGGACCGATTTGTGGATTCCTGATGCATTACCAAACCTGTTAAAAAGATCAAGGGCAGCCAGTAAGGACGGTCCAGCATCGTTCAAGTAAAGCAACGCATCATCTGCGTATAGGGATATTTTCTCTCCAAGTCTACCTATCTGCAGCCCCTTAACCTCTGAAGACTCTCGAACTAGTATTGCTAGGAGCTCCAATGCAAGGGCAAATAAACTAGGTGTCAGTGGACATACTTGGCGAGTGCCCCTGTGGAGTGGTAAAGGATCGGAAATCCTATCATTAGTGCGCACCCTAGTCCTCGGTGCTCGGTATAACAACTGAAGCCAGTGGAGAAATCCAGGGCCAAAACCGAAGCGTTGCAGCACTCCCCAGAGATATTCCCACTCCACAGAGTCAAACGCCTTCTCGGCATCAAGAGAAGCAATCACCCTCTGTCCAGAGTTGTCATGAGTCATGGACAAGTTAAGGAAGAGGCGCCTTATATTAATATCTGTACCCTTACCCGTCTGATCAACATGAATCAGTGTTGATATAACCGACGATAAACGAGTGGCAAGGATCTTGGCCAACAATTTAGTATCGACATTAAGTAGCGATATGGGCCTGTACGACGCACATTCCTGAGGATCCTTACCCGGCTTAGGGGTCAAAACGATGATCGCCTCAGTTCAATCCCTTTTATATTTATATTAGATCTAATGAGTTGAGCTAGGGGTTCAATAGCTAAGGAGAATAGAAGAGGGGATAATGGACATCCCTGCCTGGTTCCTCTTTCAATGTTGAAAGGGTCAGAGCGGTAACCCGAGTAGGATACATAGGCTTTTGGATTTTGATAAAGAGAGGAAATCCATTTCAGGAACCTCTCTCCAAAACCCCATCTATGAAGAATGGCGTGAAGGTAGGACCAAGACAAAGTGTCAAATTCCTTTTGTATGTCGATTGAAAGGAAGCAGGCAGGGATTTTGCGAGTTCTGGCTATATGGGTTAGTAGGGTAGCACGACGAATGTTATCACTTGTTTGTCTGGTGGGAATGAAACCAGTTTGATCTTTATGAATCAGTGTACCTATGATTGGGTTAAGTCTATTTGATAGGATCTTGGTTAATATTTTAATATCCATATTAAGTATTAAGATAGGCCTATTGTTAGACCATGAAGTGTCATCAATTTGAGGTTTAGGAATCATAGATATTGAAGCTAGTAGGGATTCTGTGTGAAAGGAATGTCCTTCTAAGAGTGAATTAAATGCGTTTGTCGTAATTGAGGATAGTAGTGTAGTGAAATGTTTATAAAAAGGAGGCTGAAAATCCGTCAGGGCCCGGACGTTTGTGAAGTTTTAAGGATTTAATAGCAGATGTGACTTCCAAATTTGAGATCTGTTTATCTAAGTTTTCTTGTATATCCGAAAGAGAGGGAAGGTGAACTGAGGAAAGTAGAGTGTCTAAGCTTTTTGGGTCAAATGTGTGTGTATTTTGATACAAATCTTTGAGTTTTCTGCTGAATTGATTCAGTATTTTCAGCGGATTACTAGAATATGTGTTTTTAGTCAAATCGGTTTTGGAATGTGGTTAGCTCTTCGAAGAGTTAATGCTAAGAACGTAGTTGGTTTGTTTGCTTTCATATATAATGCATGTTTTGTTTTGCGAAGAGCCTGTATAGCCGAGCCTGTCAAGAAAAGGTCCAGTTCCAACTTTGCTGTATCATAGACAAGTTTAGTAGATTTAGAAGGCAAATTTTGGAACTCTTCAGAGGCTTTATAAAAGGTTTCCTCTAATTTGTTTTGAGTATTCTGTTTTAATTTACGGTAATAAGAGGCTTGACTGATACAGACTCCTCTAATAGACGGTTTGAGAGCTTCCCATAATGTCAGTGGATTTGTATCTGTTGGTTTGTTGTTCACTAAGTAATCTTGAATAGCTTTTTGGATATTTAGACGATATGTAGGGTCAACTAGTAAATTATCATTTATACTCCAGGATCTGTAATTAGGTCTAGGGATCAGGGATGAGAAGGTTATGACCGCATTGTGGTCTGACCATGCACATGGGATAATGAATGAGTTTTGTATCAGTGGTGAAGTGCCAGTATGGACATGGTGCTCAATATGAGAAAATGTTTTGTGGGGATGTGAATAATGTGTATATTGTCTTCTTTTGAGATTTTGTTCACGCCAAGAGTCAATAAGTGAATGTTGTTCAAGAAGCTGTCGAAAATTAAGTCGTTGAGGTTGTAGTGGTGTAGGGGATTTGTCTAAGATTGGGTATATCACTTGATTCGAATCACCACAAATTATAAGTGTACCTTTTTTATGCGATTCCACAACTGAGAAGAGATGTGAGAGAAACAAAAGGGGATTTCTATTAGGAGCGTAGTATGAAACTATAGTTACACTATTATCTAACAAAAGACCAGTAATTATTATATAATGTCCTTCAGGATCTTTTATTTCTGAGTGAAATACTTCTTTTTGACACGAAGAATAATGGCCTGAATTTAGATATTGGTTTCCTTACACATTATGCTAAAGTTTTACGACCGCTCTGTGATTAGAACCCCCCCCCCCCCCCCCCATTCCCCCCTAGCTCTCCCTCTGTCTTATCTCACTAACTCTGCTGCTATCTTTATTACCATTAATTTGTATGTGTTTGGTTTTCTCTTTTTTTTTTTTTCTTCTTTTTTAACATTCTACTTAAAAATTTGTGAATCAGTACTGCTTGGACCTTGAAGAAGGGGACATACCCCGAAAGCTTGTCCTGAAAAATTGTATGTTAGTGCAAATAAAAAAAGTATCACGGACAGTACTCAATTTTCTCTGAGTGAAGGGGGTAGTGTTATGAAATGATATTAGCACACCTCTTTGTTTCGTTGAGGTCGAGGCCATATGGACTTGAGGATATTGGCGATTTATAAATTTAGGGGCAGATAATGTTGAGAAGTGTATTTCCTGCAGACATATTACATGTGCAGAAAGTGATGAGAAGGAGTGAGAGGCTTTTGTTCTTTTTTGTGGTGAATTGAGACCCTGGGCGTTAAGCGTCAGTATGGAATAATAAAAACTTCTTAATTAGTTGTTTAAAAAAAAAAAAGGGGGGGGGGAGAAAGGGAAGGTAGGAAAAGAAGAATTTCAGCCCGGGTTCACACCTATGCGAATTAGATGTGCGTTTCCCCGCATCTAATTCGCATAGTAGGAGAATGTGACTGGCTCCTTATGGAGCCGGTTCACATATCTCTGTTGCGGCTGCGGAGTGCACTGCACAGAAACGCTGTGCGTCTTTGGCTCCATTTCAGGGCCGAATTCAGGAAATAGAATCGGCCCCGATTCGTCCCTGAAACAGGGAACAGGGACGCACAGGGCTCCTGTGCAATCCGCAGCACGTTATAGTGTGAACCTGGGCTAAACAGATTAAATAGAAAAGGTAAAACAGATTAAATAGAAAAAGTAAGTTACTGATTATAAAACTATAAAAGAGAAGTTATTATGAAATATAAAGAAATGTAGCTCCTATGTGGAGCCTGTATCCAAGGGTAGGTGAAATTGTCACCAACCGTTGGGTACTAACCGTCCAAAGAGAATCCAGCCAATAAGTCCGGCAACTCGAGGATGAAGTGAGAGGTGCAGTGGATTGTCTCCGGGACAACAGTAGCCTCTTCAAAGGTTATACAAACATTAAACAGTACGAGTCATGGGTGAGGTATAAGTGATTATTAGAATCACTTAAAAGTAGTGTTTTCCTATAACCTAGCCTTTTAAAATCTATAAGTAAAGACAATATATTAAACCTAATAAACCTGAAGAATGGTGTTGAAGCATTATAGATATATAATAAGATGAATATTACTATAAACTTAATAAACTTCTATATTTGTAAATTTATAAGGATAAGGTAATCAACATGGAAAAGATAGTATGTTCTTTTCCATTGAGTTTACATATGATTAGTCACCAAATATGTAGTGACTAGGATTTAGAAGATTAATGAATGTAATTTCATCAAGAAGATATTAGTCCACCTGTTCTTCAGTATTCGGAGGTGGAGATGCAAAACAACTCAGTTTGTTGGAAGTGGAGAGGACTTGTTGAATAGAATTTTCTTGTTGGGTATTAGGGGAGTTTGATGTAGCTCGTTTAGAACCTTCTGATGTATTATCTGGTATTGTCAATCGAAGATCATGGATTGCAGTTAGAAGGTCATCGATATTCTTGCAGGTGTATTTGGTACCTTTATGGCTGAATCGAAGAGCAAATGGAAAACTCCGATAGGTGATGTGATGATATTGGAGTATCTGTAGATGTGGTTTCATTTCTTTTCTTTTGAGGAGAGTCTGTTGTGAGAGGTCTTGGAATATTTGATAACGATGACCTTGAAAAATCAATGCATCTTTATTGCGTGCAGCTTCCATCAGCTGCTCCTTTGTGTTGAAATAATGTAACTTTATCACAATATCTCTGGGGGGGCCATCATCTTTTTTGGGGATTAAAGATCTATGGATTCTATCCATCTCCAAACGTTTAATAGGTATTGATGGGGCTAATTCCTGAAAGGGCGCTGTTACTGTTGATTGTAGGTCTATTATGTTTTCTGGTATACCACAGATTCGCAGGTTTGACCTCCTTGCTCTGTTTTCAAAATCTTCCAAACGTGAGTAAAGGGAAGAATTTCCTTCTTTAAGGGCTTCTAACTCATCAGCACGAGCAGTGGTGATATCACTTATTTCCTCCACTTTGTGTTCTAGTATTGATGTGCGTCCTACCTCACGAATTTCTCTTGTATGTTTTTCAGTTATTGTATCCGAGGTATTTTGGGGGGCTTTTTGTAAGACACGTTCAAACTGACTTAATAAGTCAGTGCCATTAGGAATATTTTGTATTGTTTAGGAGTTAATCCAAATTCAAGATCAGAGTCAATTAAATGTGAAGGATTAGAGTTCCCCTTCTGTTTCTGAGGTAATGCCGTGCGGGAGGAATGCGCAGCCGCCATTCTACAAACGTTTCTAGTCAGATTTTCCTTGCCTGAGTGTTGTTTCAGCTTTGTCTTTTTCCCATTAAACATTATATGTAATTGTGCTATTCAGGTTGAATAATAAGTGGGTTACCGTAGAGATGTGGTATTCAACCGTGACTCGTTGAAAAAAGGCCGTTATTGTCTCGGTGACAGCGGAGCTCTAAGCATCCATGCCTGCTCAGCAGCCAGGACTGCTCACACACAGGACTGTCCAATGAAAATGATTTGGCTGCTTAGAATGCCCAAAATCGCATGCTCTGTTGCTCCTCGATGTCCCCCCCCCCCCAGTGTACACAGCCTGACCTCCCCTCCCCCCTTCATAAATAAAGACCAGTGACTGGTCCACAGACATGACAAGAAGGGAATATAAGGCTCACACATCACATCAGAGGAGTACAGAGATCACAACCACCGTATACAGAAGTGAAAGTCACCCCCATACCCCTCTACTACAGGGAAATTCCCTATACAGCAAAAAAAAAAAAAAAAAAAAAAAAAAAAAAAAAAAAGAAGAAGTGTCACTATGACCGGAAATAGATTGTCTAACACCCCCTCGGGGGTCTCTCCTTACCTACAGCGGAAGACACCGCCCCCAACAGGATGATTAGCAAACCCCTCATTCCTGAACTCTGACTGAATCTGGCGGGAAAATCAGCGGGGTGGGGCTTTTTTTTTTTTAAATAAAAAAAAGATATCACGCCTACCTGCTGATCTCCTGTGCTATGTCCGCGGTCTCTGACCACCTCCTGTGCTATGTCCGCGGTCTCTGACCACCTCCTGTGCTATGTCCGCGGTCTCTGACCACCTCCTGTGCTATGTCCGCGGTCTCTGACCACCTCCTGTGCTATGTCCGCGGTCTCTGACCACCTCCTGTGCTATGTCCGCGGTCTCTGACCACCTCCTGTGCTATGTCCGCTGTCTCTGACCAGCTCCTGTGCTATGTCCGCGGTCTCTGACCACCTCCTGTGCTATGTCCGCGGTCTCTGACCACCTCCTGTGCTATGTCCGCGGTCTCTGACCACCTCCTGTGCTATGTCCGCGGTCTCTGACCACCTCCTGTGCTATGTCCGCGGTCTCTGACCACCTCCTGTGCTATGTCCGCGGTCTCTGACCACCTCCTGTGCTATGTCCGCGGCCTCTGACCACCTCCTGTGCTATGTCCGCGGTCTCTGACCACCTCCTGTGCTATGTCCGCGGTCTCTGACCACCTCCTGTGCTATGTCCGCGGTCTCTGACCACCTCCTGTGCTATGTCCGCAGTTTCTGACCACCTCCTGTGCTATGTCCGCAGTCTCGGACCACCTCCTGTGCTATGTCCGCAGTCTCGGACCACCTCCTGTGCTATGTCCGCAGTCTCGGACCACCTCCTGTGCTATGTCCGCAGTCTCTGACTACCTCCTGTGCTATGTCCGCAGTCTCTGACCACCTCCTGTGCTATGTCCGCAGTCTCTGACCACCTCCTGTGCTATGTCCGCAGTCTCTGACCACCTCCTGTGCTATGTCCGCAGTCTCTGACCACCTCCTGTGCTATGTCCGCAGTCTCTGACCACCTCCTGTGCTATGTCCGCAGTCTCTGACCACCTCCTGTGCTATGTCCGCAGTCTCTGACCACCTCCTGTGCTATGTCCGCAGTCTCTGACCACCTCCTGTGCTATGTCCGCAGTCTCTGACCACCTCCTGTGCTATGTCCGCAGTCTCTGACCACCTCCTGTGCTATGTCCGCAGTCTCTGACCACCTCCTGTGCTATGTCGCAGTCTCTGACCACCTCCTGTGCTATGTCCGCAGTCTCTGACCACCTCCTGTGCTATGTCCGCAGTCTCTGACCACCTCCTGTATCATGTCCGCAGTCTCTGACCACCTCCTAAACAGTTCAAAATCCAGGTTAGCCTGTGGCATTGTTTACACCACTACAGTGCACTGAAAAAAGGTACAGCAAGCTGCATTTTTCCGCACCACAAATGCACTGTAATGCATCACTGTGCACATAAAAAGGATCTGACCTCGCAGGGCAAACGCAGATGGAAAAACATGCATCAACTGTATGTAAATGTGCATAAAAAAAAAATGTGCAGTAGACATGCAGTTTATGGTGTGACCTCAAAGTAAATGCAAGCTTGGAAAAAACGCACCACCAATTCTGGTTAAATGCACTTCACTGAACATGCAAAATTGTGCAGTTCCTGGTGTGAGCAGCCCCTTACTGCCATACAGTGAGGGAAAAAAGTATTTGATCCCCTGCTGATTTTGTACATTTGCCCACTGACAAAGAAATGATCAGTCTCTAATTTTAATGGTCGGTTTATTTTAACAGTGAGAGACAGAATAACAACAAAAATATCCATAAAAAAAGTTTTTTCAAGTTCTTTTAAAAAAGTTATAAATCAATTTGCATTTTAATGAGTAAAATAAGTATTTGACTCCCTCGCATGAATTAGTACTTGTGGCAAAACCCTTGTTGGCGATCTCAGAGGTCAGACGTTTCTTGTAGTTGGTCACCAGGTTTGCACACATCTCAGGAGGGATTTTGTCCCACTCCGCTTTGCAGAGTCTCTCCAAGTCATTGAGGTTTCAAGGCTGAAATAACTCAAACCTTCAGCTCCCTCCACATATTTTCTATGGGGTTAAGGTCTGGACACTGGCTAGGCCACTCCAGGACCTTAATGTGCTTCTTCTTGAGCCACTCCTTTGTTGCCCTGCCCATGTGCTTTGGGTAATTGTCATGCTGGAATACCCATCCATGACCCATTTTCAATGCCCTGGCTGAGGGAAGGAGGTTCTCGCCCAAGATTTGACATGGCCCTGTCCATCATCCCTCTGATGCAGTGAAGCTGTCTTGTCCCCTTAGCAGAAAAACACCCCCAAAGCATAATGTTTACACCTCCATGTTTGACATGGGGACAGTGTTCTTGGGGTCATAGGCAGCATTCCTCCTCCTCCAAACTCGACGAGTTGAGTTGAGGCCAAAGAGCTCAATTTTGGTCTCAACTGATCACAACACTTTCACCCAGTTCTCCTCTGAATCATTCAGACGTTCGTTAGCAAACTTTAGATGGGCCTGTACAAGTGCTTTCTTGAGCAGGGGGACCTTGCGGGTGTTGCAGAATTTTAGTCCTTCGCGGTGTAGTGTATTACCAATTGTTTTCTTGGTGACTATGGTCCCAGCTGCCTTGAGATCATTGACAAGATTCTCCTGTGTAGTTCTGATCATTGGAGCTCCACTAGGCGAGATCCTGCATGGACCCCCAGACTGAGGGATATTGATAGTTATTTTGTGTTTCTTCCAGTTCCATTTGCAAATAATCACACCAACTGTTGTCACCCTCTCACAAAGCTGCTTGGTGATGATCTTGTAGCCCATTCCAGCCTTGTGTAGGTCTACAATTTTGTCCCTGACATCCTTGGACAGCTCTTTGGTCTTGGCCATGGTGGAGATGTGGAGAGGTGTCTTTTATACAGGTAACAAGCTGAGATTAGGAGCACTTACTGTAGTAAGAGATGCAAAATGCAAATCAATTTATAACTTTTTTGAAATGCGTTTTTCTGGATATTTTTGTTGTTATTCTGTCTCTCACTGTTAAAATAAACCTACCAGAAACAGTTATAAGATCTTGCTCAGGGCTGGATAATTTAAAGAGGAGTTCCACCCAGGGGGGCCGTCAAAAAAAAAAAATTAAAAGTCAGCAGCTACAAATACTGCAGCTGCTGACTTTTAATTGGGCACTCACCTGTCCCTGGGTCCAGCGATGCGGGGGATCGAAGCCCCGCTCGTCCCCCCCCTCCGCTCATCGGCGCCGGCATTTCAACTGTGGGCGCCGGGCTGTGGCTTCACAGCCTGGCACCCACTGCGCATGCGCGAGCGGTGCCGCGCGCCGTGATTGGCCGCTCAATCACCTGGGACCTGTAATGGGTCCCAGATGATTGATAGGAGGGAGGGAGCAGAGCGGAGCCCTTCCTATGCCTGGGGGGGGGGGGGGAAGTGATGTCACCAGCCCAGGCAAAGGAACAGGCAGACTACGAGGGACCACCTAGCAACAGGCATTTAGAGGCAAGTGAAAAAAAAATAATATCCAAATGTTTTTTGGGGGTTTTTTTTAGAATTTTTCCAGGTATTTTTGTTTTTTGGGTGGAACCCCACTTTAAGTATGTTTAAGGGTATATGCGACTCAGATCCACATGCTCCAGGTATCATCTCTTGCCTCTATACCCATCTCACATCCCCCCCAGCAACTCTCCCCTCATCTGCTCTACAGTGGTCTAAGCACCTAGCAATTGACCTGGATCTGGAAAACTGGACGAACATATGGACCAACACAAAAAACTCATCCCAAAATGTTGTCGCTTCAGAAGCCAATTATAAAGTCCTCATGCGGTGGTACCTGGTCCCAGCCAGAATCGCTAAGTTCCTGCCGAATTATCCCCCGAATTGCTTCCGAGGTTGTAGTGACAGAGGCACACATGCACACATTTAGTGGAAATGTCCGATTGTACAACGCTTCTGGGCGTCAACATTTCAAATGGCCTCCACATTGCTCCGAGAAAATCTAGACCATGACCCATCAGTTGCCTTACTAAATTATATCCTACAGGATTACACCAGAGCTCAACTGCGCCTTCTCCTTCAACTCACCACAGCGGCCAAGCAAACGATTGCTAAGGCCTGGAAGACACCGACCCTAAACATAGCAGAAGTGAAAAATAGGGTCACCCAGGCTATGATACATGGCAAAATTGAAGCAACGATCTTAGACAAGATTCCCCAGCACCTCAAAATTTGGCATCCATGGATAGATCACTTCCTGACAAGCATCTCTTAGAACCTTAATTCCACCCTGACCTTCAGCGACACTGACACTATATGACCTGGGCCCATGCGGGCTATCCGACCACCCCTCCGCTAACCAACCTTTCCTTCTTTCTTCCTAACCCTCTTTCTTCTTGACTCCCCCCTCCCTCCTCTCAAACCCTCACTCTTTAATCATTGTTTACCACCGATAACGTAATCTGTTCGTACAAATTGTTTAGTTGGTACTGCGATCACCTTTTTACAGAGTAATACCTTTAGCCAACCCTCTAGTGTCAAAGGGCACATCACCTCCCTTATTACAACATTTACGGCTCCTATTGGATTGTGTAATCTATGTTATCTTAATCAAACTCTGTACCCCCCTCTCCAACATGTCTTCACCATATTGCTTTATCCAAATGTACTCTGTTATTTGTCAGTAACTGCTATTTGATTGTTACCAATAAAAATCTTTGGGGGCGTGGCCTGACCTCGGGAGAAGATGGCAGCTTAAGTCTTTTGCTCCCGCTGACAGAGAGGACAATCTGACTACAACGGAGGTTGCCTACCCACCTGAGCACCTGGAAAACATGGGGACTTCTTCCCGCAGCTCCTCCGCATCCAGATCCAGGTCCCCCCGAGACCTGACTGGCAGGATTAGCCAGAATATCCCAGAAATGTTCCGGTCTCATTCTGGCAATATGGCGCCCACACGAGGCTCTCCTCAGACAGCAGGCCCGGAGGCAGAGACCATCTCTTCCCCAGATACTGGAGCGGTAATTCTCACAACGCACTCACAACCCAGCCTCCAGGATCTCCATTCCGTGGCAATGGATATAAAAAACACCCTTACGGCAGCTCTAACAGCCGCAATCACGGATCTTAAGATTGACATACAAGCGATTGCGGGCAGGGTCCAAGAAGTAGAGAAGACGACTACAACCCACTCCACTGTGCTACGCCGTACGTGTCAGGTCCTAGACACCCACACCCTTCAGCTATGGGACCTAAACCGACACATGGAAGATTTGGACAACTGCGGCAGGCGCCATAATCTGCGGGTGCGAGGCCTGCCGGAATCAATCGAAGCAGACCGGCTACAGGCAGAAGTGTCCTGCTTCTTTAACAGCCTCCTGGATAAACCCCTCACTACTCCCATAGGTATGGAACGCATCCACCGCGCCCTACGTCCACGGGGGAGAGATACGGACCCACCTAGGGATGTAATTTGTCACATCATTGACCATCAACTGAAAGAAGAGCTCCGCATCACTACAAAGATATCTCATAATGACGCGGACATTCCCCTTTTCCAAGACCTCGCTACAATAACACTGCAACGTTGCAGAGAATTGCGCCCCCTGTTGGAAGTGCTTCGTGCCAAGGGAATTCCATACAGGTGGAAATTCCCCTTCTGCCTGTCAGCCTCATCGCAGGGACGTTCCGCACTCCTCAGAGTGCCAGAGGATCTGCGCTATTTCTGCGACACCCTGGACATACCTTTCACAGAGGTCCCCGAGTGGTACGCGGAATCCCGTCCTCCGGCTCCTAGAAAGATCCCGCTTGACACCGAACCAATTAAAGAAACCTGCATAGACACTGAAGCAAGATACCTTTTTGTCAAAGGTACGCTACACGGAAAACGAATCACCCTCGCCAACATATATGCACCTAACACGAAACAAGTCCCCTTTTTCAGGTCCACCCTACAAAAACTCACTTCGTTCCAAGAAGGCCTTCTTGTCCTAGGAGGAGACTTCAACGTTCCTCTGAATCCCTTACATGATACCTCGACTGGCTCCTCAACCCTGCCATATAGCGCGTTACATGCAATTAAATCACAACTAAAAGAAATGTCATTACATGATTCTTGGCGTACACTTCACCCGAACGAGAAAGATTTCACATTTTATTCGACTCCTCATAACCGATACTCTAGACTAGATTATTTATTCCTTTCTCAAAGAGACCTGCCGATGTTAATCACAGCCACAATTGACCCCATGTATCTTTCGGATCATCACCCAATATCCATGACACTAGTATTCTCAAACACTACTCCCCGACCCCAAATTTGGCGTTTAGACCCCTCGCTTCTCACAGACACCGCCACAATGTCTGCCATACAAGAACGCCTCTTGCTTTACTTCAAGGAAAATGACTCCCCTGATATCTCACCTATGATGCGATGGGAAGCACATAAAAGCACCATACGGGGAGAACTAATAGCACTCTTGGCTAAACGTAGGAAGGACAGGAACACATAAATACACTGACTTCTCGTATACAAACACTAGAAAGAGCACACAAAACCTCCCAAGCATTGACATCCCTCCCAGAACTACTCCAAGCCAGGACTGACCTCTTAGAGGCTCTAAACAAGCAAACGAAAAGAAATTATATACTCTCCCAAAAATATTCTATGAATACGGCAATAAGTCCGGCAAATTCTTAGCAAGAGCTCTCCGAGCCAAAAAAGCAAACACAACAATCCACTCGATAATAGATGCTACAGGGAAAACAATAGTATCCAATGACCAAATAGCCGCGCAATTTGTGCACTATTACTCTCAGCTGTACAACATACACACCTCCAACCCACATAGGGCAGACAACCAAAGAACAAAAGCCATCCACGACTTCCTCACGAAATACAGTCCCGTGCACATATCAACTGCAGAAGCTAACAATCTGGAACAACCCATATCATCAGCTGAACTGGATGTGGTTCTCAAACAATTGAAAACCGGCAAAAGCCCCGGACCTGACGGTCTAACGACCGGATATTACAAAACATATACTGACACCCTCAAACCACACTTCCTGACTGCATTCAACTCCCTATCCTCTGACAATCCCCCACCTAGGGATCTACTGACAGCACACATAGCCGTAATACCTAAGCCCAATAAAGATGCATCTAAGGTGTCGAACTACCACCCAATCTCTTTATTGAATGTCGACCTCAAAATATACGCTAAGATCTTAGCTAATCGTCTTTTGCCCCTCATGCCTAACCTCATCTCACTAGACCAGGTGGGTTTTATACCTGGCAGAGAGGCTAGAGACAATACAACCAAGGCAATCAATATCCACAAATGGCAAACTTCCACCCAACAGCAAGGTTTCTTTTTGTCTCTGGATGCGGAGATGACATTCGACAGGGTGGCGTGGGACTACATGTCTGCAGTACTCAAAATGATCGGTATACGAGACCGTATGCTGCAATTAATAATGGCCCTCTATGCCTCTCCTACCGCACAGGTCCGTGTTAATGGCCACCTGTCGAATGCCTTCTCCATGTCAAACGGGACACGCCAGGGATGCCCGCTTTCACCGTTAATATTTGTCCTTACCTTAGAACCACTCCTTCAACGCATACGATCTAATCCAGACATCAAAGGAGTCTCCGTCTCAGAGACTACATATAAGCTATCTGCCTTCGCAGATGACATCCTCTTGTTCCTGACTGATCCCCACATTACACTGCCCAATCTACTTAAGGATCTTGACACATTTAACTTCCTAACCAACTTACAAATCAACTTCACAAAATCCGAAGCCCTAAACATTTCCTTAAAGAAGGAGACCCTTGAATCCTGTCAATCTAATTTCCCTTTCAAGTGGACCCGAGATGTGATTACATACCTCGGGATCCGCCTACCGATCCACCTATCTGACCTTTATCTCAGAAACTATCTACCGATCCTCCAACAAATTCAAATAGACCGTAAGTCCTGGTCAACAGGACTCTTTTCTTGGTTTGGGAGGGCATCGATAATTAAAATGAACATTCTCCCGAGAATACTATATGTCTTGCAAACAGTCCCCATAAGATTACCGCTAGCCTTCTTTGCATCGTATCGCAGGGCATGCAGCAATTTTATATGGGGAAAGAACCGCCCTAGGCTCAGCTTTGAAAGACTTTCTTTACCCAAATTAAAAGGAGGCATAGCTCTCCCAGACATTGCCAAATATCACAGGGCATGCCAACTGTCAAGAATAGTTGACTGGAATGTCCATTCACACACTAAAGCCTGGACGCAAATTGAAAATGAATTTTCATCGATCCCAGTCAAACAACTACCTTGGATTCCCTCAAAACAGATACCTATGTCGTGCACACAACATCCCTTGATCTCTTCCACACTTAACTCATTTAAGACAATGTGCCAAAAACATCACATTTCCTCTACCC
Source organism: Aquarana catesbeiana (assembly GCA_037953035.1). Lineage (NCBI taxonomy): Eukaryota > Metazoa > Chordata > Amphibia > Anura > Ranidae > Aquarana > Aquarana catesbeiana. The sequence goes on from JBBHAA010002037.1 coordinate 16,050, forward strand.
CAGGCCCCATGACACCAATCCGAAATAACCCAGATTTCCCACCGGGTATATCCACTACATTCCTTGAGGGATACTGGCCCCACGACGATTTACGCGCAAAACACTTCTTTTCCGGCAATACCTTCCTATCTATTACTAATTTACCCACACACACACGTCCGGAAGACCCTTTCCGCTATGGACATATAATCAAATACGTCACTTTCTTAACCATCCCCATAAGAACACCGAATATTCCAGACAACTCACACCTTTTGAGGTTTTGTGCTCCAAGACGGAACCACAGAGACATGTGATCTCAGAAATATACGCTCTCCTTTTCTCGGAACACAATCCCAAATCCAACATAGCCACTCGTGGATGGGAAAGAGAATTATCATTAGATCTTTCTGACCAAGAATGGGAAAACATATACTCATACATCCACAAAGGTTCAAATAACATGTCAACTCAAGAAAATGGTTTCAAGATCTTCTCTAAATGGTACAAAACCCCGCTTAAACTCCACAAAATCTCCCCTTCTATCCCTTCCACCTGTTGGAGATGCGCAGAGGGAGAAGGCTCCATGGTCCATTTATGGTGGTCCTGTGCACTCATCCAACCTTATTGGAAAGAAGTCCAACGTATAACCACTAAAATTACCACCTATCAGATTGAATTCACCCCTGCCCAAATGTCGCTACATCACTCCTCCATCCCAAAAAAAGACTACCATCGCTCTCTTGCCCTACACATGATAAACGCGGCAAAAATGTGCATTCCGACTCTCTGGAAGTCCGCTAAGCCCCCTACTATAGCTGACTGGCTCAAACGAATAACTAAAGTAGCCGAAATGGAGGAACTGATTCACCAAGCCAAAGATACGCCCTCCAAATTCAGGACTATTTGGTCGTGCTGGCAACATTTTCAAACGACAGCCGAATATGTGGATCTATTGTCCTAAGATCTTTTACTGTCATTTGAGACCTTGTCGGAGGAGGACTCACTAGAATCTATTCTATCCTTCCAACTCATTTAATCTCTCCTTCCCTTATACCTTATCCTGCTTTTCGACCCTCCTCCTCCTATATGGGAATCTACTTGATGACAACAACAACATAATCATCACCACACACCCACTATGCACCTTCCTCTTAAACCTACTACTTCTAAATCTCTAATCCCCATGTCCCTCGATACAAAAATTCCACCCTTCCTGACCAACTAATCGTAGGATTGCTAGTGGTCCGGTGACCGCAATCCTAATACACATTAACACATCCAGAGGCAATATAAAATAAACAGTTTTATTACATACACAGATATCTCCAGGACCCCACACAAATAAATACTACTTGAGCTCATGACTGATCGCACCTACACATATCCTTGATCATACCTGAAGGACTCTTTTCATTACCTACACCACTCAAAAGGTGCCTTCTTGAGAAACACGATAATGCACAATAACCCCGACTGAGTCGATATCACAAAGCGCTAGGACACCGCACACACCATACGAAGACCTAACAGGGTCCCAAAAACAAAACATACTCACTGAATCAATTCCGGGCATAGACAGCCCTGTTTGAATGTTTGTTAATTGTTTATAATTACTTACGGTTATATCATACTTCTGTTCATTAATAGAAATGTTAAACATGCTGTATAGTATTGAATAGGTGTTCATTGTACCGCATATTCTACACCAAAACACTATACTACTTCTTATGTACTATCATTATGTACCGCTACTGTATAACTATAACATAACTTTTATTGACAATAAACACTATTCTGAAAAAAAAAAAAAAAAAAAAAAAAATCTTTGAACAGAAAATAAACCTACCATTAAAATTAGACCGATACCTTGTTTGTCAGTGGACAACGTACAAAATCAGAAGGGGATCAAATACTTTTTTCTGCAGTGTGCTGGTATCTTTCGGCGGCCAAAATTTCGGTGCATACCTAGTTGATTTACTAAAGGAGTTGAGACTCTACACTACACTCAAATTGTAGCGGTTTTCCATTTGAATATCCAATACTGTGCAGATTGAATAAATACGAGCTTGCTTTTCATATGACTGGGTAATTGAAGTGACTCTTCAATCCATTTATTGAGTAAAGAGTCTCAAATGCGTTGTTGATCAGACTTGCTGCTCCCTATAGGCCTAATTTTCACTTCAGTAAACCTTTGAAGCTGTACTAACAGACACACATCTCTGATCTTCATGTCTGCAGTCCTGTACCACTTACAGAGGACCTCTGTTCTGTGTGGTGGAAGTCAACTCTGAACCTAATGGATGTGGATGCAGATCACAACAGCAAATACAACTATGCACCAAATGTGACTTACTGAGATCCGTCAAGCAAACTTCTCCAGTAAAGGGGCCACGTAGATATGTATGAAACAAGCAGTTGTAGCAAGCTTCATCTTCCCTTTCCAGCTTTGTAATCGAAATACAGGATTCTGCTAAAGTAGCCTTCAGAACGGTGATGTGTTTCTTAAACGGATCGATGATGTGTGTCCCAAACTTCTCACTGTAGGTCACCATGTCCTGAGTGTCCTTCCCCCTCTTCTTCTGCCAGGTGACTTGTAGAACCTCCAGATTAGCCCGGAACTCACATGTCAGAGTGACATTTCCTGACAGTTCTGCAGGGTTTGAGCTTGTACATATCACCCGAGGAGGTGATGCTGGAAATAAGAAGATTATATAGAACACATATTAGAACAGCACAATTCTGGATAAAATGAGAATCATAATTTTTTTTTTTTTTGCTTCCAATAAAGATCACGATTCTGAAGAACATTTGTATTTTAAAGATTTACATCTGAACATTAGGTTATCAAATGGCAACAAAATAAGACATAATACTCTTTGCTTCAATCAAATTTAAAGAAATGTAATGAAAAATAATGTAATGTGTAAAATAAATGAAAAAAATTACCATTAAAGTGGTGTTCCACCCAAAAAAAAGAAAAATGCATGAAAATTCCTAAAAAAAAAAAAAAATAAAAAAAAAATTGGAATTTTTTTTTTTTACTCACCTCTAAATGCCTGTTGCTAGGTGGTCCCTCGTAGTCTGCCTCTTCCAGTGCCTGGGCTGGTGACATCACTTCCCCCTCGGCACAGGAAGGGCTCAGCTCTGCTCCCTCCCTCTTGTCAATCATCTGGGACCCATTACAGGACCCAGGTGACTGAGCGGCCAATCACGGCGCGGGGCGCCGCTCGCGCATGCGCAGTGGGTGCCCGGCTTCACAGCCCAGCGCCCACAGTTGCAATGCCGGCGCCGCCGAATGGAGGGGGAGACGAGCGGGGCTTCGATCCCCCGCATCGCTGGACCCAGGGACAGGTAAGTGTCCAATTAAAAGTCAGCAGCTGCAGTATTTGTAGCTGCTGACTTTTATTTATTTTTTTTTTTTCTTTTAATGGGCCCTTCTCTTTAAGTTCTATTAGGGTCTTTTTTTTTTTTTTTTTTAGTACTCGCCGATACCAATTAACCGATACCTACCGCCAGAGCCGGTACGGGGGGGCGGAAGGGGCGGATGCCCTGGGCGGGACAACTTATTGGGGGTGGGGGGGCGCAGTGAAGTGAAGAGCCGCCTCTGCTGACAACAATGCCGCTGCGGCGTTAAGCTCATAAGGAGTGGCTTAACATTGCCTGTGTGCTCCACGGCCAGGCAGTGGAGAGAGAGAGGGCGGAGCGTGGCTGTGTCTTAGGCAGGAGGCGGGGCCAGCGCTGTGTTGTCCGGGGTAGAAGGGGAGGAGATTCCAGCAGCCGGAGTAAAATGTTTCCCGCTGCTCCGGAGACACAGATCACGCTCCCCCCGGCCGTCACCCCCCACCACTGGAGTGCTCAGCGGAGTGGTCCCCGCACACCTGGAGGAAGCATCTGACATGCAGTGGTGAGGACTGGAAGAGGAATGAGGCCTCAATTTTTGTCAAATTCTGATTTATATGGTCACTATTACTGTACATGGACTCACTTTCATGAACTTGTTCACTACTTTTGTGGTTTATTGTTTATTTATGTCATCGGCCATTTGGTTTGTTGACAGTTTATGTGTATAATTTTATGTGCACTCATTTTTGTCACCTTATTACATTTTTGTTTCTTTAGATTATTTCACTGGCACTTCTGTGCACATTTATTGTAGCAGCCTAATTTAAGTATTGTACTGTGTTATTTCACATGTCTGTTCACATTCAACACTTTATGTGAGTGCTTAATTTAATAGTTGGTAGCCTCACAGGTCAATTTGTTCAGCACAGCTTCCCCTTTTTTACATACAGCTACCACAATGCCACAATCTCTTTCTGCAGCCAGTGACCACCAACACGAGAAAGAGCCAGCACACCCCCCCCCCCGCAGCATCCCTCAGCCACAGACTGGCCTTTATATGCACCCCCTGTCCCATCCCATCCTTTCCACTCCCTTCCTCCTGATCATCAGTGTCACAAACAGTAAGGACAGCTCAGTCCCAGTGATTGGCAGCCCTCCACCCTGCCCTTACCCCCACCTATGCGGGACTCCACTGCGGGGGGGGGGGTGTTGAATCCTATGCTAGCACTGCCTGCTGATTGGCTTCTCCTGCCTCTTAAAAATGGGGGGGGGCGCCGTTTGTCATCTTCACCCTGGGCACCAAATGGCCTTGTCCCAGCACTGCCTACCGCAACTTTGTTTACACTTTAGCTGTCAGCAATTGTACAAAGCATTGAAAAGTTATTTTACAAATGAAACACATTTTTTTTTAAATGTTGCGTTTTTTTTTCAATGTGAAACGTGTAAATATATGTTAACCACTTCCGGACCGCCCACTGTCTATATACGTCGGTCCTTTGACGTTGAATACCGTTGTATTTTCTTCAACGGCGAGCGGTTCACTTTAAGGTAAAAGGGGTCACTGTGGCGGATTCATAACGAGATCACTTTTAATCGGCGGCGGGAGAGGTGCCCACTCCCCTCCCACCGCTTACCGGAGCCGTCGGTAGCGGCGAAGATGATCAGATGCTGTCCCCTGAGAGGCAGGAAGTCGAGTAAGGGAAAGATGACCCCCACTCGACTCAATGCCATTGGATGATGGAAGCAAAGTCAAATGTCACTTTTCCTCAACGGCCTTAAAATGGACAATTTTTATTTATTTTTTTAAAGGAAAAAATAAAAAAAAAAGAGAAGAATTTAAAAAAAAAAAATGTTTTATTGCATTTAAGTGTAAATGTGAAATCTGAGGTCTTTTTGACCCCAGATCTCATATTAACCACTTCCCGCCCGGCCCATAGCAGATGACGGCCGGGCGGTGGTTCCGTTATCCTGACTGGGCGTCATATGACGTCCAGCAGGATAACATGCCGCCGCGGGGGCGCGCATCGCGGCAATCAGTGGAGCGGTGTGTCAGCAAGACACACCTCTACACCGATCTTGGTAAAGAGCCTCCGGCGGAGGCTCTTTACCACGTCATCAGCCATGTCCAATCACGGCTGATCACGATGCCAATAGGAAGAGCCATTGATCGGCTTTTCCTCACTCGCGTCTGACAGACGCCAGTAGAGGAGAGCCGATCGGCGGCTCTCCTGACAGGGGGGGTCTGCGCTGATTGTTTATCAGCGCAGCCCCCCTCAGATGACCACACTGGACCACCAGGGATCGCCACTAGGACCACCAGGGAAGGGGCAACATGTGGATGGCCAGGTATGTACCCCATGGCCATCCACATGTGCCCAATGTGCTCAATCTGTGCCAATCTGTGCCCACAAATGGGCACAGATTGGCACCATTATGTTTCAGTTCTGCCCAGCAATGCCACCAATCAGTTTTATCAGTGCCACCTGTCATTGCCCATCTTGGCCCATCAGTGCCCACCTATCAGTGCCACCCATAAGTACCCATCAGTGCCACCCATATGTACCCATCGGTGCCACCTACGAGTGCCCATTGGTGCCGCATACCAGTGCCCATCAGTGCCACCCATCAGTGCCACCGTATCAGTGCCACCGTATCAGTGCCCGTCATTGAAGAAGAAAACAAAAAATTTTAACAGAAACAAAGAAAAACTTGTTTTTTTTCAAAATTTTCGGTCTTTTTTTATTTGTTGCGCAAAAAATAAAAACCGCAGAGGTGATCAAACACCACCAAAAGAAAACTCTATTTGTGGGAACAAAATGATAAAAAATTTGTTTGGGTACAGTGTAGCATGACCGCGCAATTGTCATTCAAATTGTGACAGCGCTGAAAGCTGAAAATTGGCCTGGGCAGGAAGGTGTATAAGTACCTGGTATTGAAGTGGTTAAAGAGGAATCTGTCCTGCTTATTTCTATTACAAGAGATGTTTACATTCCTTGTAATAGGAATAAAAGTGATCCAACATTTTTTTTTAAAGAGACAGTGTAAAAAAAAAAAAAAAAAAAAAAAAAAAACTAAAATAAATAAGAAAAAAAAAAAAAATTTAAATTCTCCCGTCCCTCCGTGCTCGCACGCAGAAGGGAACGCCCACATGTGTAAATGGTACACATGTGAGGTATTGCCGCGATCGTTAGAGCAAGAGCAATAATTCTAGCACTAGACCTCCTCTCTAACTCAAAAAACTGGCAACCTGTAGAAATTTTTAAACGTCGCGTATGAGATTTTTAAGGGTCAAAGTTTGTAGCCATTCCACGAGCTCAAATTTTTAGGCATGACATGTTGGGTATCAATTTACTCGGCGTAACATTATCTTTTACACTATAAAAAAATCGGAGTTACTTACCGGTAACGTCCTTTTCCAGGAGTCTTTCAGGACAGCACCATAGAGAGACCTTGGCTCCTCCCCTTCTGAGGAAACACCGCCTTCAACTTAAAGCTTTAAACCTCACCGCTCTCCCCCGGCCCCTCAGTTCTTCAAGAGGACCTCCGGTTAGCTGGGGAGACACAAGAACACGTCATAATAACTTTGATCTTACCTGACGTTCTTCTGCGATGAACTCCATCACGAATATCCCTACAGTAGGGTGGGTAACTGTGCTGTCCTGAAAGACTCCTGGAAAAGGACGTTACCGGTAAGTAACTCCGATTTTCCCATTTCCGTCTTTCAGGACAGCACCATAGAGAGGATAAGCGAGCACCTTACCTTAGGGTGGGACTACTGCCTGCAGAACCTTACGCCCAAAAGCCTGGTCTTTTGCTGACAGAAGGTCCAATCTGTAGTGTTTCACGAACGTGTCGAATCTAGACCACGTTGCCGCTCTACAGATCTGCTCCGGAGACGCACCAGCCCACTCGGCCTGAGAGGTCGCCACTGCCCTTGTGGAGTGTGCCCTGATACCCTTAGGGGCTTCTAACCCGCTAAATATATAAGCCTGACTGATAGCTAACCTTAGCCACCTAGCTAAAGTGCGCCTCGAGGCTTTGCCTCCCTTCCTGGTTCCTGAAAATAACACAAAAAAGGAATCAGATTTTCTAAATGGTTTTGTATCCTCCAAGTATTGCAGGACACACCTTCTTACATCTAGTTTATGAAACCTATGTTCCTGTTCCCTCACAGGATTCAAACAAAAGGTGGGCAAAACAATTTCCTGGCCTCTATGAAAAACCGAGGCTACTTTCGGTAAGAAGGCCGGATCGGCCTTAAAAATTACCCTGTCCGGGAATACCTGAAAAAAGGGGGCCCTAATGGAGAGGGCCTCGAGTTCACTTACTCTTCTTGCTGTAGTGATTGCCACCAAAAACACCGTTTTGAGGCTAATCCATTTTAGTGTACACGTCTCCAATGGCTCAAAGGGTTCCCCTGTAAGTGCTTGTAGGACCAAGGAAAGATCCCACATTGGGAAGGGGGGGACCTTCAGAGGTCTCTGCCTACTCAATGCTTTAAAGAATCTAATGACCCAAGGATCGGAGGCTAGTTGTTTCTCCAGAAACACACTCAAAGCAGAAACCTGCCCTTTCAGGGTGCCAAGGGCTAACCCCTTGTCCGCCCCTGCCTGCAGGAACTCTAAGACCGCTATAGAGCTGTGAGTATCAAAAGAAGTTTCTGTACACCAGCTATTAAAACGCCTCCATGTTTTTTGGTAGATGACCTGGGTTTCTTTTTTCCTGCAGTTAAGGAGGGTCTTTACCAAGCTATCTGAGAACCCTCTGTTCTTCAACAGATCTTCCTCAGTAGCCAAGCCGCGAGGCTCCATCTCCCCACCTGGGGACAACAGATTGGCCCCTGGGAAAGGAGATTCTCCTGAACTGGCAAAAGCCAGGGGGGTTCCGCTGCCAGACTTCTCAGGATGGAGAACCAAGGCCTCCTGGGCCAATGTGGCGCAATAAGAATGAGAGTTGTGTTTTCCAGTTGGAATTTTCTTAGGACGGCTGGGATTAGTACAGGTGGGGGGAAGGCATAACACCTGTCGAAAGCCCAACTCTGAGCCAGTGCGTCTATCCCTAGAGCTCCATCCCACCTGTTTAGGGAGAAGAAGAGATGCACCTTCCTGTTTTCTCTCGAGGCAAAGAGGTCTATGCATGGCCTCCCCCACTTCTGGGATATTGCTTCGAAAACCCCCTGATTCAGAACCCAGTCGCCTTCCCTCAGCCGTTTCCTGCTGAGGTAATCCGCCACCAGATTTTGATCTCCTTTCAGATGCACTGCCGAGAGGGATAGGACGTTTAATTCGGCCCATCTGAGAATGCTTTCTACCAGGGTCCACAGAGGTCTGCTCCTGGTACCCCCCTGCCTGTTTATGTAGGCTACAGCTGAGGAGTTGTCCGACCGGACTCTCACATGCTGTCCCTGAAGTTCCTTTTGAAAAGTTTTGAGTGCCAAGGCTACTGCCTTCAGCTCCCTCCAGTTGGAGGATCTTCCTGCGTCCTCCTTCCGCCAGCCTCCCTGAGCCACCCGGTCCCCCATATGCGCCCCCCAACCCATGCCACTCGCATCGGTCGTGACGCATCTGGACACCGGCAGAACCCATTCCAGACCCTGAGAGAGATTGGCTTCTTTCCGCCACCACCATAGGGATCTCTTGACCTGGTCCGGTACAGTTATCAGGGAATCCAAAGATTCCTGACTGTGGTCCCAAATGCTCAGGATAAATAGTTGCAAGGGGCGAAAGTGTAGTCCTGCCCACTGGACTGCTGGAAGTGCTGCCGTCAGTAACCCCAAGGCTGACATAGCCTTTCTTACTGATATTTGTTGGCTGCCCTGGAGTAACGACATTGCCCTGTCTACCTTCTGGATCTTCTCCATAGGCAGGAAGACCTTTTGTTTTGTTGAGTCCAACAGGTAACCTAAAAAGATTACTTTTTGCGAAGGAGTCAGATTGGACTTCTCCAGATTTAAGAGCCAACCTAGACCCTCTAAGATGTTCCTTGTCAACTGCAGGTCCAGCGACAGTTGTTCCGCGGAAGGGGCAAAAAGTAGTAGATCGTCTAAATAAGCGATCACAGAAATGCCCCTGATCCGTAGGAAAGCCAAGACTTCTACCATGACTTTGGTGAAGATGCGGGGGGAAGAGGATAGTCCGAAGGGAAGGGCCCTGAACTGCCAGTGAAAGGTCCCTTCTCTGGTATTTATTGCCAGCCTGAGGAACCTTTGACACTGATCTGCAATGGGAATGTGCAGGTAGGCATCCCTCAAGTCTATCGATGCCATAAAGCAGTTTGGAGGAAGAAGTGTCTTTACCGAATAGATAGAGTCCATTCGGAACCTCCTGTAGGTGAGAGAGACGTTCAGAGGCTTCAGGTTCAGGATGAGCCTGAACTTCCCCGAGGGTTTGCGCACCACAAAAATGTGGGAGTAAAAGCCTCTGCCCGTCTCTCCTTCTGGCACTCGAACTACCACCTCCTGTTCCTCCAACTCCTGGAGGGAGGAAAGGAGAGCCGCTGACCTCTCTGCACATTTCGGAAGCGTGGTTACGAGGAGTCTGCATGGTGGAGGTTCTGCAAACTCCAACCTGTACCCTCTTCTTATGACTTCCAAAATAAAATTGTTGGAGGTGATCATCTCCCACTGTGGCAGGAAGGCCCCCAGTCTTCCTCCCACCCTTATTCTGTCACTTTGTCTTTTTGGGCTGTTCAGGAGGGCGAAAAATAGCCCCCCCACGCCCCTTCCCTTTTTGTCCCCACCCCTTTTTCTGTTGATCAGATTTTGGGGGGTCCAACTTCTTCCACGGCCGAGACTTTCTTTTAGTCTCTGCCGGTTTTCTTTTAAAAGGAAATGCCTTTTTTCTGTCAGCCGTTCTATCCAATACAGCTTCCAGACCTGGCCCGAAAAGCAAGTCCCCCGTGAGAGGAATGCCGCAGAGCTTAACCTTGGATGCGGTATCTCCCTGCCATGTTTTAAGCCATAGGGCTCTTCTTGCCGAATTGGACAATGCGGCTGATCTTGCAGACATACGCACCGATTCAGCTGACGCATCTGCCAGGTAAGCTATTCCTTTAAGGAGCATGGGAAAAGACGAAAGGATTGTTTCCTTAGGCGTGCCCGCCTCTATATGCGCCTTAATTTGCGTTAGCCAATACTCCATGTTTCGTGCCACCACCGTGGACGCCATGGCAGGTTTGAGGTTCCCTATGGAAGAGTCCCAGGATTTTTTCAGGAGGGAATCTATCCTCTTATCCATGGGATCTGGGAGTGCCCCCATGTCCTCAAAGGCCAGGTCAGTGTGCCTGGAGACCTGCGAAAAGGCTGCGTCTAGCTTAGGCGATTTGTTCCATACCAGCGCCTCCTCTTCTGCAAAGGGGAACCTACGCTTAAGTGCCTTTGAAAGGAAAGGCTTCCTTTCGGGGTCTTGCCACTCCTTTTTGATGGCGTCAACTAAGACCTCATGGACCGGGAACACCTTCCTTTTATGTTCCCCTAGTCCCTTGTACATCTGGTCATGGAGTGAAAGTTTTTTCCTTTCCTCCTGGATTCCTAGGGTGGTATGAATGGCTCCTAGGAGCTCCTCCACCTCCTCCAGGGAAAGCTTGTAGCGAGAGGATCTTGTGGATTCCCCTTCCGCCTCCTCTCCCTCTGATTCCCCCTGGGGATCTGAGGACCCGCTATCAGGCTCTTCCTCAACCTCGAATCTGGCACCTCCTGGATTCTCTCCACTTCCCGAGGGAGCATCCATTAAGGCCTGAGGAACACTCTGCTGTGCTGGTGGAGAAACAACCTGCGGCTGTGGCAACTGAAGACTGGCAAATAATGTCTTAAAAGTCTGCACCGTATTGGAAAGTTCTTTCACGGATGCTGCTAAATCTGAAGACTGTTCTCCAGATTGCTCCCTTACTAGCCCCTCTATACAATCCCTGCAAAGGGGTTTAGACCAAGATTCCCCCATTGTGATTTTACATGAGGGGCATTTCTTCTTGGCACTGTGGGGCGACTTGCTTTTCTCTGTAGCTTTGCCCTGGAAAACAAGTTAAAAGTAGGGAGCAATCAGCAAACTTTCACCAGCACTACCACGGAGGGCCACCAGGGGTGCACTTCCCGGGACCAACCATCACCAGGGACCCAGACACAACCCTTTCCCCCCCTTCACCACCAGGGGGAGTTCTACACCTGTGGAGCTTTACAGGAAGCGGTAAGGGAACACCACCCCAGGGTTCCTCTTACCTTAGAGTGGCTGGTGCAGGATTCTCCTGGAGCGGTTCTTGAAGCCTCTGCTTCCGACATCTCCTTAGAGTGCAGTGGTGATCCAAGCCCCTGTGTACTGTCCCCACAGCAAGTCAGAGGCAGCACCAGCCGAACGCGCGGTCCGTTTTCAACACCGCGACCGGAACCGGAAGTCACGGGTCAGACGGAAACACCGACCTCCGCCGGAAATGACGTCACCCGTCCTCCGACCCAGCGCTCAGAGCTCCCACGCTGGCTGCAAGTGCAGGGCGGTCTTCTGTGCCTCCACCTATGCCACTGCTAGGCAAGAAAGAAAACGGACCCCCCCAGCTTACAACTTCACTAAGAGAAGCTGGGGGAGCGTGATGTGCAGTCTTCTAAAAGGTACTCAGCCACCCTAGCCCCTTAGACTGCAGCTTTCTTTAGAAAAAATGAGCAGGAGAGAGCCAGAGAGAGAGCGCCCCCTTTGGTCAGCCTGCAATTAGCCTCAGCCTCCCTAGCTGTGCGGCCCTGGTTCCTTGCGATGTCTCCCCACCGGAGGAAACACCAGAACTGAGGGGCCGGGGGAGAGCGGTGAGGTTTAAAGCTTTAAGTTGAAGGCGGTGTTTCCTCAGAAGGGGAGGAGCCAAGGTCTCTCTATGGTGCTGTCCTGAAAGACGGAAATGGGAAAAATTGGGCTAACTTTATTGTTTATTTTTTCCCCAAAAAATTGTGTTTGTAAGACTGCTGCGCAAATACGGTGTGACTAAGTATTGCAACGATCTCCATTTTATTGTCTGGGGTGTCTGAAAAAATAAATATATAAATGTTTAGGGGTTCCAAGTAATTTTCTAGCAAAAAAAAAAAAAATGATTTTAACTTGTAAACACCAAGTGTAAAAAATAGACCTGGTCCTTAAGTGGTTAACCACTTCAATACCGGGCATTTACACCCCCTTCCTGCCCCAGGCCATTTTTCAGCTTTCAGCGCTGTCACACTTTGAATGACAATTGCACGGTCATGCAACACATTTATATAATTTTCTTCACACAAATAGAGCTTTCTTTTGGTAGTATTAATCAATCCTGGGTTTTTTATTTTTTCCTAAAAATATAAAAAAATAATTTTGAAAAAAAAAAAAAAAAAGGTTTTTCTTAGTTTCTGTCAGTAAATTTTGTAAATAAGTATTTTTTCTCCCTCACTGATGTGCGCTGATAAAGCAGCACTGATGGACACTGATGAGGAGGCACGAATATGCCGCACTTATGGGCACAGATAGGCGGCACTGGTGGGCATTGATGAGCAGCACTGATAGCCAGCACTGACTGGCATCACTAATGGAAGGGGGTCTCTGTCAACAGGGGAGGGAAGGGATCCCTGCCCCTCAGGGAGAAGGGGTCTCTGTCACCAGGGGTGAATGAATGAATACATTTATAAAACGCTGCAAATGCGAACTGAATCGCCTCAAGGTGCTAAATGCGTTTGGTGTTGTCAGCTTCTAGAAGAGGAAGGTCTTGAGTTTTTTCCTGAAAGCCAGGTTTTTTTCTTCCATGCGGATGTGGGGCAGAAGTGCGTTCCATAGGGGGCCATGTCAACAGGGGAGATGGAGTTGGGTATGGGATGGTGTGTGGGGGAGATGGGGTGGTCTCGCTCACCATGACCAAGTCTGCAGGTCCCTCATTGATGGTCGTCTGGGCTCCAACTAGCAGCAGCACGGATGGGTGATCAGCATATCCCCAGGGAGCACAGCTACGGCTTGACATGCTCTATCTACTGGACACTTTTCAAAAGAAGAGTGACAGAGATAAGAATAGATAGACACAGCTCTTCTGATGGGCTTTCTTATATTACCAAGTAAACTGTAGATCATGTCATAGATTGCAAGCTCTTGGGCACAGGGATCAGCCTACTGATGGGCTTTCTTAAACTGTAGGTCATTTACACATACATGTCTATCAGAGCTCCAGTGACACACACAGGGCTATGCAGAGGACCCGCCCCCCTCTCCAGATATACCTAGGGGAGTGTTGGTGGCGGGGCTGTCTGCACATCATGTATCAGCTGGCGCCCCACTCTGGTCTATGATATTTCTGGACCCAAAGAACAGTCTGCACATGTGCAGTGAAGACGCTCGAACAGCTGGGTAGTGACGTACGCTCACCGGAAGTGACAAGGTCGAGGATTTTCACAGGTTGAGAGTTTTTTTTTGTGACACCGGCGGACATCAAGTTTGTGGTACCCGCTGCTGGCTACACGCACTCTACCTGGATAGATAGGAGATAGATATATATATATATATACACACACATACACATACACACACACGTGATCTGGCACACAGGTGCCGCCATGTAGCAGTAAAACTGCTATAGGGCAGACCTGAAGTGGGTAAAGTAACGCAGTGCTGTATCACAAAAAAAAAAAAAAAAACACCTCTTGCCGACCACCCCACTTACATTTACTGCGGGGCGGCAGCTCCTGTGCGCAAAATGAGGTACAAGTACCAAGTATCCACTTCCGGTGTTCTGTCAAAAGAGCCAAACTCGTCAGAATCTCCAATTACGTCATTTCCGGAGACTCTCCAGCAGCAGTAGTTGCAGATTTAGGCCTAATGCACACGGGACGTTTTTACAACCTCTCCTGAATGATTTAACTTGACAGATAGTAACCCACATTTAAAACGTCCGTTTGGCGGCGTTTTTCCGTGTGTACACCAGGGGGGGGGGAGACATCGAGGAGGGACAGAGCGTGCGATTTTCTCACACACAGGACTGTCCAATGAAAATGATTTGGCTGCTTAGAATGCCCAAAATCGCACGCTCTGTCACCCCTCGATGCCCCCCCAGTGTACACAGCCTGACCCCCCCTCCCCCCTTCATAAATAAAGACCAGTGACTGGTCCACAGACATGACAAGAAGGGAATATAAGGACCACACATCACATCACAGGAGTACAGAGATCACAACCACCGTATACAGAAGTGAAAGTCACCGCCACACCCCTCTACTACAGGGAAATTCCCTTTACAGCAAAAAAAGAAGAAGTGTCACTGTGACCGGAAGTAACACCCCCTCGTGGGTCTCTCCTTACCTACAGCGGAAGACACCGCCCCCAACAGGACGATCAGCAATCCCCTCATTCCTGAACTGTGACTGAATCTGGCGGGGAAATCAGCGGGGCGGGGCTACTGCCTACCACCTGTCCGCAGCCGCCGCTGTGGATTGGAACTTGATGATAGACGCGCTCCCACTCACGAGTGTGAGTTCACGCCTTCTGTCCAATGACAGCCCAGGGATCCGCCCCCTCACTGCACAAGGGCACACCCCTTCTTCAGTATCAGCATGTATCTCTAGCGGAGCACCTATGTGTGTGAATCCTCTGTATGGATGGCAACATGCTGATCTACAGAGATTGCTGTGCTACAGTATTGGGTGTCGATGTAGTCGGGCTGTGCTGTGGGGGGGTCATTGATTCTGCGTGAGTTTAATTTCAGCCAATGGGGGAGCTGTGTGAGTGTGACCCCCCCCCCCTTCTACATACTGAAGTCAAGCCATCAGACAGTTGCAAATCAGTGGTCATGCTATCAGACGAGTATTTTTTGGTTGGATTTTAAACACACAAAAACTAAATATAACATAATGGATGTGTGAGAGCTCTGTATAATCACTATATTATATGTTACATCACTCTCTCTAACATTTACAATACGGTATAATTTTACTGTTGAAATTTAAAGATACAGAGCCCCAAATACCAACCCATTGGTTATATAGTGACATTCTTCCAATACTTCTAAATGGGTTCAAAAAAAATTCTCCCATTGGACCAATACGTTTACAATGCAGATGTGTCATACACACCCCCCTCTATGATATCTTACAATACGGTAAAATTTTACTGTGGAAATTTAAAGATACAGAGCCCCAAATACCAACCCATTGGTTATATAGTGACATTCTTCCAATACTTCTAAATGGGTTCAAAAAAAATTCTCCCATTGGACCAATACGTTTACAATGCAGATGTGTCATACACACCCCCCTCTATGATATCTTACAATTTGGTATGATTTTAATGTGGAAATTTAAAGATACAGAGCCCCAAATACCAACCCATTGGCTATATAGTGACATTTTTCCAATACTTCTAAATGGGTTAAAAAAAAATTCTCCCATTGGACCAATACGTTTACAATGCAGATGTGTCATACACACCCCCCTCTATGATATCTTACAATACGGTAAAATTTTACTGTGGAAATTTAAAGATACAGAGCCCCAAATACCAACCCATTGGTTATATAGTGACATTCTTCCAATACTTCTAAATGGGTTCAAAAAAAATTCTCCCATTGGACCAATACGTTTACAATGCAGATGTGTCATACACACCCCCCTCTATGATATCTTACAATTTGGTATGATTTTAATGTGGAAATTTAAAGATACAGAGCCCCAAATACCAACCCATTGGCTATATAGTGACATTTTTCCAATACTTCTAAATGGGTTAAAAAAAAATTCTCCCATTGGACCAATACGTTTACAATGCAGATGTGTCATACACACCCCCCTCTATGATATCTTACAATACGGTAAAATTTTACTGTGGAAATTTAAAGATACAGAGCCCCAAATACCAACCCATTGGCTATATAGTGACATTCTTCCAATACTTCTAAATGGGTTCAAAAAAAATTCTCCCATTGGACCAATACGTTTACAATGCAGATGTGTCATACACACCCCCCTCTATGATATCTTACAATACGGTTAAATTTTACTGTGGAAATTTAAAGATACAGAGCCCCCAATACCAACCCATTGGCTACATAGTGACATTTTTGCAATATTTCAAATTGGGTTCAAAACCAATTCTCCCATTGGACCAATACGTTTACAATGCAGATATAAACACCCAAATATCTGTACATTGGCTAGTTACAATCAATATATGCCCTAAATATTAGCCCATTCATCGAAATTGATGTTTTCATAATTTTTATATATATATATATATATATATATATATATAAGAGTCCAAAGGGTTGCTGCACTTAAAAACTTTCGGTTGCTTTATTTCATGTAGTCACATGGAAAAAATACAAAGCAAGTACAATCTTTCCAGACGTAATCATGACATTAAATGCCTATATAATGCAGATATGGATGGATTACGTTTTGGGCTAGTATGCTTGCGCCCTTCCTAAGATCCGTCAGAGCATATCTAACAGGTTTACTGCAATTAATTCTTTAAATACAAATTAGTGGTATACATCACATGTGGAAACAATATGGTTGATTGATTCAATTCATAGTATATTCATCACCTATGCAGATACGTGTTTTTTACACCATAGACACAAGATCTAACAATTAGCGGCCGACAGGGCCGGTCCCAGGCAGGTGCACGGGGTGCAGTGCACCCAGGCGCCAGAGAGGTGGGGGCGCTGAAGCGCCAGAGTGCTCCCCTCCCTCCTCCTCCTCCCCTCCGTGTCCAGAAGTAGCTCTGTCCGCAGCAGCTCACGCGCCGGCGCCGCTGTGCTTTACATTGCTAGAGCCTGTCCCCCCTCCCTCCTCCTCCTGTCAGAGGAGAGCAGCCGCCGGAGATCGGAGCGGCTGGTCTCTGTGTTGAGAGAGACCAGCCGCGCAGTGACTTCGCTGGGGGGAGGGGGCCCGTGCCTGCAGCCTGACACAGGTTCTCTTTCTCCTCCGCTGTCTCTCACTCCCGCCTAAGCTGCTGCCTGCAGCCTGTCTCGATCTGTTCTTCACCCGGGCGGCGCGGCTGCACACTGTCCTCTCTAGCTGCTGCCCGGGTGTTAATGTGTCTGTCTGTACTGATAGAGGGAGATTTGTCCCTGGGGCGGTCTGTACTAATGGGGGGGTTGTCCTGGGGGGGCGGTCTGTACTAATGGGGGGGTTGTGTTGGGGGGGCGGTCTGTACTAATGGGGGGGTTGTCCTGGGGGGGCGGTCTGTACTGATGGGGGGTTGTCCTAGGGGGTCTGTACTAATGGGGTGGTTGTCCTGGGGGGTCTGTACTAATGGGGTGGTTGTCCTGGGGGGTCTGTACTAATGGGGGAGTTGTCCTGGGGGTCTGTACTAATGGGGGGTTGTCCTGGGGGTCTGTACTAATGGGGGGTTGTCCTGGGGGGTCTGTACTAATGGAGGGGGAGTTGTCTTGGGGGGGTCTGTACTAATGGAGGGGGGATTTGTCCTGGGGGGTCTGTACTAATGGAGGGATTTGTCCTGGGGGTCTGTACTAATGGAGGGGGGGGGTTTGTCCTGGGGGGTCTGTACTAATGGAGGGGGGTTGTTCTGGGGGGTCTGTACTAATGGAGGGGGGTGTTCTGGGGGGTCTGTACTAATGGAGGGGGGGTCCTGGGGGGGGTCTGTACTAATGGAAGGGGGTTTGTCCTGGTGGGGGGTTTGTCCTGGTGGGGGATCTGTACTAATGAAGGGGGGATTTGTCCTGTGGGGGTCTGTACTAGTGGAGGGGGGGTTCTCCTGGGGGGTCTGTAGTAATGGAGGGGGTTTGTCCTGGGGGTCTGTACTAATGGAGGGGGGTTTGTCCTGGGGGGGTCTGTACTAATGGAGGGGGGTTTGTCCTGGGGGGTCTGTACTAATGAAGGGGGGATTTGTCCTGTGGGGGTCTGTACTAGTGGAGGGGGGTTCTCCTAGGGGGTCTGTACTAATGGAGGGGGTTTGTCCTGGAGGTCTGTACTAATAGAGGGGGGGTTTGTCCTGGGGGTCTGTACTAATGGAGGGGGGTTGTCCTGGGGGGGGTCTGTACTAATGAAGGGGGGCTTTGTCCTGGAGGGGATCTGTACTAATGGAGGGGGGGTTGTCCTGGTGGGGGTCTACTAATGGAGGGGGGGTGGTTTGTCCTGGGGGGGTCTATACTGATGAAAGGGGGTCTGTACTGAGAGAGGGGTTTATACTTAGTGGGGGTCTATACTTAGTGGAGGGAGGTCTGTACTGAGGGGCGACTAAAGTTGGTGGATGGAGGGTGACACCATGTTATACCGCACCTGGTGAGACCAACCCTAGTGATGTCACTGCAGCTGCAGGCTCTTCTTTCGCCCCTTCCCCTCCCTCTCCCTCTCCTCCGCACGTGCACTGCTATACTAGTGAGCGGCGCTGGCCAGCACAGCCTCCCACTATGTTTCTTCCCCCACCTTCATATCAGCCAGGGAAAAATAGAATAGAAAAAGGAGAAGAGGATTGTGGGACATGTAGTCCCGAGGACTGGCAGCCCCACTGTAACACGGAAACTGCAGTCCACACAGCAGGCTCAGCTGAATGGGAGAGAGAGAGATACAGGAGCCTGGAAAAGCTTTCAGGGAAGTGCACCCAGGACTCCAGAGGGAGAGGGCAGTGCTCAGGGAACACCATCAGAGAGGAAACCCCGCTGCCCTGCGCCACCAGAGGGAAAGCCACACAGCCTGGTGCCATCCCTGGCGGAGAAAGGAATGGAGTCATTGCCAGAATACAGATCTGGGTGCTACCCAGCGGAGTCACCACGGGCAATTCAGAGTGAGCTTACTCCTGATCAGAGGAACCATCGCTGGGTCAGGTGAGAGGGCCAATCGGCCATTATCTACTAATGTCCATAGGAACTGCAGTCTCTGACCATCTCCTGTATTATATCTGCAGTCTCTGACCTTCTCTTGTATCATGTCTGCAGTCTCTGACCTTCTCCTGTATCATGTCTGCAGTCTCTGATCATCTCCTGTACTATGTCTGCAGTCTCTGATCATCTCCTGTACTATGTCTGCAGTCTCTGACCTTCTCTTGTACCATGTCTGCAGTCTCTGACCTTCTCTTGTATCATATCTGCAGTCTCTGATCATCTCCTGTACCATGTCTGCAGTCTCTGACCACCTCCTGTACTATGTCTGCAGTCTCTGACTGTCTCCTGTATCATGTCTACAGTCTCTGACCATGTCCTCTACTATGTCTGCAGTCTCTGATCATCTCCTGTACCATGTCTGCAATCTCTGATCATCTCCTGTACCATGTCTACAGTCTCTGATCATCTCCTGTACCATGTCTGCAGTCTCTGATCATCTCCTGTACCATGTCTACAGTCTCTGATCATCTCCTGTACCATGTCTACAGTCTCTGATCATCTCCTGTACCATGTCTGCAGTCTCTGATCATCTCCTGTACCATGTCTGCAGTCTCTGATCATCTCCTGTACTATGTCTACAGTCTCTGATCATCTCCTGTACCATGTCTGCAGTCTCTGATCATCTCCTGTACTATGTCTACAGTCTCTGATCATCTCCTGTACCATGTCTGCAGTCTCTGATCATCTCCTGTACCATGTCTGCAGTCTCTGATCATCTCCTGTATCATGTCTGCAGTCTCTGACCAACTCCTGTACCATGTCTGCAGTCTCTGATCATCTCCTGTACCATGTCTGCAGTCTCTGATCATCTCCTGTACCATGTCTGCAGTCTCTGATCATCTCCTGTACCATGTCTGCAGTCTCTGATCATCTCCTGTACCATGTCTACAGTCTCTGATCATCTCCTGTACCATGTCTGCAGTCTCTGATCATCTCCTGTACTATGTCTACAGTCTCTGATTATCTCCTGTACCATGTCTGCAGTCTCTGATCATCTCCTGTACCATGTCTGCAGTCTCTGATCATCTCCTGTACCATGTCTGCAGTCTCTGACCAACTCCTGTACCATGTCTGCAGTCTCTGATCATCTCCTGTACCATGTCTGCAGTCTCTGATCATCTCCTGTACCATGT
Organism: Aquarana catesbeiana; assembly: GCA_037953035.1. Taxonomy (NCBI): domain Eukaryota; kingdom Metazoa; phylum Chordata; class Amphibia; order Anura; family Ranidae; genus Aquarana; species Aquarana catesbeiana. The sequence continues at coordinate 36,329 of JBBHAA010002037.1, forward strand.
CTGCAGTCTCTGATCATCTCCTGTACCATGTCTGCAGTCTCTGATCATCTCCTGTACCATGTCTACAGTCTCTGATCATCTCCTGTACCATGTCTGCAGTCTCTGATCATCTCCTGTACTATGTCTACAGTCTCTGATCATCTCCTGTACCATGTCTGCAGTCTCTGATCATCTCCTGTACCATGTCTGCAGTCTCTGATCATCTCCTGTATCATGTCTGCAGTCTCTGACCAACTCCTGTACCATGTCTGCAGTCTCTGATCATCTCCTGTACCATGTCTGCAGTCTCTGATCATCTCCTGTACCATGTCTGCAGTCTCTGATCATCTCCTGTACTATGTCTGCAGTCTCTGACCAACTCCTGTACCATGTCTACAGTCTCTGTCCAGCTCTTGTATCATGTCTGCAGTCTTTGACCGTATCCTGTATTATGTCTGGGGACTCTTTCTAACAGAAGCCCTCTCTGTGTGGATCAGAGAGACTCCCCTCCAGGTCTCATTAGTGTTCTCTCTTCCTGTATTTTCTTTATTTTTAAGAGATCATGGGAGGATTTCAGGGTAACAAAGACTTCTTAGGGAAGCAGCTCTGTATTTGAGTCGTTGCCATAGAATCATTTGTAAAGGGGTGGAGCTAGTAAGATGACCACGCCCATGTGGGGGTGCCAGAAATATTTCTGCACCCAGGCGCCGGTGACCCTAGGATCCGCCCTGGCCACCGATATCCTTATCTCATCATTCTTATTCTCCAAATGTGTTATATGAACCTATGAAAAATACATACATAGATAGATTGAGCATACCCATATACAGGCCTCCCTATTTCGAAACACATTTCTATGTTTTTTTCATTTTTATTATCACTTATAAATCAATACTGTTAAATAAACAAATAAAGATCCAAATCAACATTTAAACCATATGGAGCAATAGTATTTAGAAAATGTATCCAATAAACTTCTCTTTTTCTCAGGGTTATTTCACGGTTACCCCACCCCCTCCTATTTTTCTCTATTCCCTCTAGGACCATATACTTTAATTGTGATGCATTATGTCCATATTCCACAAAATGTCTGACTAATGGTAGTCGTGTTAGTTTGTCACGTATTGAATATTTGTGTCTTGCTATCCTGTCTTTTACTTTTTGTGTAGTTTCTCCAACATATACTAAACCGCATGGGCACTTAAGGGCATATATGACATATGATGATTGGCAAGTGTAATACCCACGTATAGGGATATTGAAGCCCCTATGTGGATGTGCAAAAACTTTTCCTTTTATCATGGAGTTGCATTGTATGCATGACAAACATGGATATGATCCAAGGTTTTTTTGTCCTAAAAAAGGTGTTTTAATAAATATGGATGTGGGTTGGTCCGATTTTATTAGTCGGTCCCGTATTGTTCTACCTTTCCTATATGAGGACATGGGGGGATTCCAGAATTCCTGTTTTTAAGTGCAGCAACCCTTTGGACTCTTTTTCTAGATATAAGGTCGGTGGGAAGACCTGATTCCTGGCAGTGAATCGTAAGCTGGGTGCGGCTCTCCTCTACGATTTGAATATATTCTTCCCTTGAGAAGGAGCACCAGCTATTTTGTGTGGAATCATCACAAGGATGGCAACGAGTGGCTTATACTCTTTCTCTGAAACTGAGGCCTCAAGGATCTTCACAGACACTATGGGATCCAGAGATTTCCTGACCCAGTCATCCCCAATACAACTAATCAAGAAAATGGAGAAGCTTACACAGAGAGCTATTACAATGGATTTACACGAGGTAACACTAGCGGAATACTATAAGATGCAAATGATCCCCAGAGGATTAAGGCTATGTTTCCACTATTGCGTCCCCAAAGTTGCGCGATTTTGCCGCGATTTTTTACCGCGATTTTACCGCGACTTTTTACCGCGATTTGAAGCAATGCCTGTATCTATGGACCTCAAGTCGCATCAAAGTGGGACCAAAGTAGTGCAGGGACTACTTTGAAGTCGCTGCGACTTGAAGTCGCACAGATATGAACGGTACTCATTGGAAATCATGGGATACAATTTGTCATGCGACTTTTCAGTCCCAAGTCGCATGAAAAGTCGCACTAGTGGAAACATAGCCTAAGAGTTTGTTTAATTCCAACTTTATTTTCACAAAATATGGACTTCAAAACCAAGTTTGCACAAATTCTAAATAAATGTTCCTTTGATATCATGACATTAAGTGCAAGAACCTTTTTTCGAGTCGCTGCGACTTGAGTCGCACCAATGAGAACGGGGACCATTGAAATACATGGGTTTTGACTTGTCATGCGACTTGACATGTGTCAAGTCGCAAAATAAGTCGCACTAGTGGAAACAGAGCCTTACTGTACAATTTTTGCAACAAGAAAGAACTCTTGTACAGCAGGAGATTGTCCAATTAGAAGAACAACTACAACAATGTTCAAATTAGGAGGAACTAATGGAATTTAAGAAAACTAACAAAGATAAATTGGAGAAATTTCATACTAATGTCCAGCTTCGCAAACGTACAAAACTTGAGCGGGACCGGTAAGACTACAAAAGTGATTGTGTCTATAACTGGATGGATCCCATATACCATCACCCAAAAGGACATAGGAAAATACAGCGCAAACAATTTGCTAGCTCCAACTTATCTATCACATCTACTGGATCATCAAACAACGCATCCACTACTCCTTTTTTACCAGCAAACATGACCGAACCCGGACCAGGAGGGGCGGCCGGAGAATCAAGAAAAGACGCAACGGGAGGTGTAACTACCAGACGGCAGAACCGACAGAGACACTAGAAGAAAACCTGGTACATAACATTTCTTCCATTTTTTTGTCTGAAGCCGAACTTAGTGTATTAAATAAGGGTTTGGGCTTTTGCCCTAAAGAAAGAATGGATGATTTTGTACTTAAGCAGGATTTGTATAGATTTTACAGACAATTAAGATTTAAAGCACATTTCTCAGGTGGGTCGATTACCACATATAAGGAATCACTTAGGCCCCTTTCACACGTGCGGACCGTATGTCCGTATTTCATCCATCCGTTTTTGGATGAAATACGGACATACATGCATCCCTATGGGATAGCGGGTGTCAGCGGATGTACATCCGCTGACACCCGATGTTGTCCGCCTCCGCTCTCGTCCGATTCTGCGGACGGAAGAAAATCCTATTTTTCTATCCGTCTGCAGAGCGGATCGGAGGAACACGGACAGACGGTCCGTGTTCCTCCGATCCCCCATAGGGGAGAGCGGAGATCTGACAGGGCGGTCCCTGCACAGTGTGCGGGTCCCGCCCTGTCATCTGCCTGCTCAGCTGGGGAAAGCGGAGCGATCCCCGCTGAGCAGCGGATAAACACGGGGCGGATCAACACGGATCCGTCCCATGTGAAAGGGGCCTTACATTATCAATTAAAAATATGGGTTTAAATTTGAAAAGCACTAAAGTACCCCCTACATCATGTGCTGCAGTGGAGGTGTATATAGACAAAGTGGAAAATGACAAAGAAATTCTTGTGTGATAGGAATAAAAGAGATCATATACCCCATAATTTGAAAAAAGATGAGATTACAGCATTAAGCTCCTTGTCAGCCCGGCGCGATATCACCATCAAACCGGCTGACAAGGGGGGAGCTATTGTGGTAATGGACACCCCCATGTATGAAAATGAAGTGATGAAACATCTTGGTGACACCCTTACATATAGAAAACTTGATTCTAGTCCAGTCTTTAGAGTACAAAAAAGAATAAAAAAAATCCTTATGAATGCGGTTAAGGATAAATTTATTGATGACGAAACTATGGAATTTTTGGTGTGTGAATATCCGGTTACACCAGTATTATATATGTTACCAAAAATCCATAAAGACCCAAAAAAACGTCCCATTGTATCGGGTATGGAATCTGTGACAACCCGTTTAGCACAATATTTGGACAAATGTCTAACACCATTATTGTTAAATATCAAATCGTATATCAAAGACACTACAGATTTCTTGACTAAAATTCAGGATATTAAGTTGTCACCAGATTCCGTCCTGATATCATGGGACGTCTCCAGTCTGTTTACTATCATCCCTCATAGTTTGGGAATAGAGGCATGTCAACGACTGTTAACCCAATCAGGTATCTATAAAACTGAACAGATCTTGTTCCTTCTTGAACTGTTGAGAATTGTCCTTGAGGAAAACTATTTTCTCTTCAAGGATACTCATTTTTTGCAACTAAATGGGGCAGCGATGGGCTCAAATGTTGCACCCCCATATGCGAATGCATTTATGAATATGATAGAAACCTCTTTTATTTATGTGAATTAACTATTTCTCCAACATTAGCATTGTTGGTAATGATTTGTGGATGATATTTTCGCTATATGGGATGACAACATGGAGAGCCTATTTCTGTTCGATAAATATATTAACTATTTAATACCTGGCCTGAAATTTAATATTGAAATTGGTAAAGACAGGATTTCTTTTCTAGACACTACATTGAAGTTGAGTAACACACAGATTAGTACTGATCTGTATGTGAAACCCACAGATCGTAACCAGTTATTACACTTTATTTACACTTTGTTTTCTCGTCTATTCCAAAAAGTCAAATGCTGAGGGTACAGCGGATCGTGAGTGATCCCCTGTGCGGTGACCAGCGACTCAAAGAAATGAAAAATAAACTCATCAATAGAAGATACCCCCGAACCTTAGTTGATACGGAATCTCTCAATACTGACCATAATGTAACAACCCATAGAGAAACAAAGAGAATTCCATTTATTATGCAATACCACCCTTTTTCTAAAAACATCTCTAAGATAATTAAAAAACATTGGAACCTTTTAAGAACTAGTTATCTGATGATACAGGAATTCTGGAATCCCCCCCATGTCCTCATATAGGAAAGTTAGAACAATACGGGACCGACTAATTAATAAAATCGGACCAACCCACATCCAAATTTATTAAACCAACTTTTTTAGAACAAAAAAACCTTGGATTGTATCCATGTTTGTCATGCATACAATGCAACTCCATGATAAAAGGAAAAGTTTTTGCACATCCACATAGGGGCTTCAATATCCCTATACGTGGGTATTACACTTGCCAATCATCATATGTCATATATGCCATTAAGTGCCCATGCGGTTTAGTATATGTTGGAGAAACTACACAAAAAGTAAAAGACAGGATAGCAAGACACAAATATTCAATACGTGACAAACTAACACGACTACCATTAGTCAGACATTTTGTGGAATATGGACATAATGCATCACAATTAAAGTATATGGTCCTAGAGGGAATAGAGAAAAATAGGAGGGGGTGGGGTAACCGTGAAATAACCCTGAGAAAAAGAGAAGTTTATTGGATACATTTTCTAAATACTGTTGCTCCATATGGTTTAAATGTTGATTGGGATCTTTATTTGTTTATTTAACAGTATTGATTTATAAGTGATAATAAAATGAAAAAACATAGAAATGTGTTTCAAAATAGGGAGGTCTGTATATGGGTATGCTCAATCTATCTATGTATGTATTTTTCATAGGTTCATATAACACATTTGGAGAATAAGAATGATGAGATAAGGATATCGGCCGCTAATTGTTAGATCTTGTGTCTATGGTGTAAAAAACACGTATCTGCACAGGTGATGAATATACTATGAATTGAATCAATCAACCATATTGTTTCCACATGTGATGTATACCACTAATTTGTATTTAAAGGATTGATTGCAGTAAACCTGTTAGATATGCTCTGACGGATCTTAGGAAGGGCGCAAGCATACTAGCCCGAAACGTAATCCATCCATATCTGCATTATAAAGGCATTTAATGTCATGATTACGTCTGGAAAGATTGTACTTGCTTTGTAATTTTTCCATGTGACTACATGAAATAAAGCAACCGAAAGTTTTTAAGTGCAGCAACCCTTTGGACTCTTTCGATGAATGGGCTAATATTTAGGGCATATATTGATTGTAACTAGCCAATGTACAGATATTTGGGTGTTTATATCTGCATTGTAAACGTATTGGTCCAATGGGAGAATTGGTTTTGAACCCAATTTGAAATATTGCAAAAATGTCACTATATAGCCAATGGGTTGATATTTGGGGCTCTGTATCTTTAAATCTCCACAGTAAAATATAACCGTATTGTAAGATATCATAGAGGGGGGGTGTGTATGACACATCTGCATTGTAAACGTATTGGTCCAATGGGAGAATTTTTTTTAACCCATTTAGAAGTAGTGGAAAAATGTCACTATATAGCCAATGGGTTGATATTTGGGGCTCTGTATCTTTAAATTTCCACAGTAAAATCATACCAAATTGTAAGATATCATAGAGGGGGGTATGTATGGCACATCTGCATTGTAAACGTATTGGTCCAATGGGAGAATTTTTTTTTAACCCATTTAGAAGTATTGGAAAAATGTCACTATATAGCCAATGGGTTGGTATTTGGGGCTCTGTATCTTTAAATTTCCACAGTAAAATCATACCGTATTGTAAGATATCATAGAGGGGGGTGTGTATGACACATCTGCATTGTAAACGTATTGGTCCAATGGAAGAAATTTTTTTGAACCCAATTTGCAATATTGCAAAAATGTCACTATGTAACCAATGGGTTGGTATTTGGGGCTCTGTATCTTTAAATTTCCACAGTAAAATCTTACCGTATTGTAAGATATCATAGAGGGGGGTGTGTATGACACATCTGCATTGTAAACGTATTGGTCCAATGGGAGAATTGGTTTTGAACCCAATTTGCAATTATGTCACTATGTAGCCAATGGGTTGGTATTTGGGGCTCTGTATCTTTAAATTTCCACAGTAAAATTTTACCGTATTGTAAGATATCATAGAGGGGGGTGTGTATGACACATCTGCATTGTAAACGTATTGGTCCAATGGGAGAATTTTTTTTGAACCCAATTTGCAATTATGTCACTATGTAGCCAATGGGTTGGTATTTGGGGCTCTGTATCTTTAAATTTCCACAGTAAAATTTTACCGTATTGTAAGATATCATAGAGGGGGGTGTGTATGACACATCTGCATTGTAAACTTATTGGTCCAATGGGAGAATTTTTTTTTTAACCCATTTAGAAGTATTGGAAAAATGTCACAATGTAGCCGATGGGTTGATATTTGGGGCTCTGTATCTTTAAATTTCCACAGTAAAATTTAACCATATTGTAAGATATCATAGAGGGGGGTGTGTATGACACATCTGCATTGTAAACGTATTGGTCCAATGGGAGAATTTTTTTTGAACCCATTTAGAAGTATTGGAAAAATGTCACTATATAGCCAATGGGTTGATATTTGGGGCTCTGTATCTTTAAATTTCCACAGTAAAATGTTACCGTATTGTAAGATATCATAGAGGGGGGTGTGTATGTCACATCTGCATTGTAAACGTATTGGTCCAATGGGAGAATTGGTTTTGAACCCAATTTGCAATTATGTCACTATGTAGCCAATGGGTTGGTATTTGGGGCTCTGTATCTTTAAATTTCCACAGTAAAATCATACCAAATTGTAAGATATCATAGAGGGGGGTGTGTATGACACATCTGCATTGTAAACGTATTGGTCCAATGGGAGAATTTTTTTTGAACCCATTTAGAAGTATTGGAAAAATGTCACTATATAGCCAATGGGTTGATATTTGGGGCTCTGTATCTTTAAATTTCCACAGTAAAATTTTACCGTATTGTAAGATATCATAGAGGGGGGTGTGTATGGCACATCTGCATTGTAAACGTATTGGTCCAATGGGAGAATTGGTTTTGAACCCATTTAGAAGTATTGGAAGAATGTCACTATGTAGCCGATGGGTTGATATTTGGGGCTCTGTATCTTTAAATTTCCACAGTAAAATTTAAGCATATTGTAAGATATCATAGAGGGGGGTGTGTATGACACATCTGCATTGTAAACGTATTGGTCCAATGGGAGAATTTTTTTTGAACCCATTTAGAAGTATTGGAAAACTGTCACTATATAGCCAATGGGTTGGTATTTGGGGCTCTGTATCTTTAAATTTCCACAGTAAAATCATACCAAATTGTAAGATATCATAGAGGGGGGTGTGTATGACACATCTGCATTGTAAACGTATTGGTCCAATGGGAGAATTTTTTTTAACCCATTTAGAATTATTGGAAAAATGTCACTATATAGCCAATGGGTTGATATTTGGGGCTCTGTATCTTTAAATTTCCACAGTAAAATTATACCGTATTGTAAATGTTAGAGAGAGTGATGTAACATATAATATAGTGATTATACAGAGCTGTCACACATCCATTATGTTATATTTAGTTTTTGTGTGTTTAAAATCCAACCAAAAAATACTCGTCTGATAGCATGACCACTGATTTGCAACTGTCTGATGGCTTGACTTCAGTCTTCTACATTATGGATCCTTCCTGTGAGGTGTGTAGTCAATAGATTTCAGTGGTAATTGTTAATGCACCTAAAATGCACCACACAGCATAGATGTGAGCCGGATTCGTTGTACTCCCAACAAGCCCTCCGGCAGCCACACCGCAAATAATTGTCAGAAATTTTTTGGGGCCCATTCACAGCGGATGCATTTGTGACTGCATTTCACCTGCATAGGGAAGGGGTGTCAAACTCCATTTCATCGCAGGCTGCATCAGCAGCATGGTTTCCCTCAAAGGGCCGGTTGTATCTGGGGTATGCTGTGTATAGAGTGCAGGGTTGATGGGTGCGCTATGTCCAGAGTGCAGAGTTCAGGAGTGTGCGGTGTCCAGAGTGCAGGGTTTAGGGGTGCGCTGTATATAGAGTTCAGGGGTGCGCTGTGTCCAGAGTACAGGGTTCAGGAGTGCGGAGGGGGCCGTGGCCCCGGGCGCAACATTTAGGGGGGGGCGAAATTCCGCGCCAGTGTGTGACTACTGGCTGCCTCCTCCTAAATTCACTGCCCTGTGTCCCCACGCTCTGGCCGCCATGTTCAGTCTCCGGCGCCCTGTGATTGGCCTTATGGGGTCATGTGCGGCGGCGGGGCTGGCCAGTTCACGATCGCGGTACATCCTGGAGTCCCGCCTCTGCACATGTTCAGTCTCCGGCACCCTGTGATTGGGTGTATGGGGTCATGTGCGGAGGCGGGACTCCAGGAGCAAGCGCGAGCATTAACAGACCAGCCCCGACGCTGCACATGACCCCATACGCCCAATCACAGGGCGCCGGAGACTGAACATGGCAGAGCGCGGGGGACACAAAAATTTGAGATCGTGAGCCACCGCTGTTTCCTCCTCCTCCCCTCCGGACCGATGGAAAACAAAGAAGAGAAGGTGAGACTCCCTCGTGATGAGAGTCGTGTTGCTGGCCCGGGGGGGGGGGGGGGGGGGACACGGTTTGGGAAGAGGGAGCAGACAACCAGAGAAAGTAAGTAGAAGAGCAGCTAGAGTCATGCAGTGTAGTGGTCAGTATAGGAATACTGTAGGTAGAATATTGAAGTGGTCAGTATAGTGTAGTGGACAGTTTAGTATAGTGGTCAGTATAGTGTAGTGGGCAATATAGTGGTCAGTATAGTGTAGTGGACAGTATAGTGGTCAGTATAGTGTAGTGGACAGTATAGTGGTCAGTATAGTGTAGTGGACAGTGTAGTGGTCAGTATAGGAATACTGTAGGTAGGATATTGAAGTGGTCAGTATAGTGTAGTGGACAGTTTAGTGTAGTGGTCAGTTTAGTATAGTGGTCAGTTTAGTATAGTGGTCAGTATAGTGTAGTGGACAGTTTAGTATAGTGGTCAGTTTAGTGTAGTGGACAGTATAGTGTAGTGGACAGTATAGTGGTCAGTATAGTGTAGTGGTCAGTGTAGTATAGTGGACTGTCTAGTGTATTGGACAGTGTAGTGTAGTGGTCAGTATAGGAATCAGGTTAGTTAGTACTATTGTAGGAAAGGAAGAGACAGGACTCGGGGAATGCTAAAAGTCCGCAGGTTAGGGGGCACAAATTACTTGCCTTGCCCCGGTTGCTGGCAACCCACGCTACACCACTGGTCCAGGGTTCAGGGGTGCGCTGTGTATAGAGTGCAGGGGTGCAGTGTTCAGGGGTGCACTGTGTCCAGAGTGCAGGGTTCAGGAGTGCGCAGTGTCCAGAGTGCAGGGTTCAGGGGTGCCCTATGTGCAGGGTTCAGGAGTGCGCGTTGTCCAGAGTGCCGTGTTCGGGGGTGTGCTGTGCACAGAGTACAATGTTCAGGGGTGTGCTTTTTTTTTCCCTTCATGTGTCCCCTACTATTCCTTTTTCCCTTTTTCCGGTTTTCTCTTTTGTATTTTTTTTCCTTTTTTCCCTTCTATTTTTCCTTTTTCCTATTTCACTTGTGTCATGAGTATTTTCACATCTAGTGTTTAATTACTTTTCTGTCTGTTTATGTGCATAGGTCACTAACCAATAGCATGTCCAGTTCCTGAGGTTCCTTCATAGTGGTATACTCCCCCATCGACCCAACAACTCTTCAATTTGCTTGATTAGCCTGAAGTTGATTGGGTGGGGGGAGATTAGGGGTGTTTAAAAATGATCGGCACATCGATGCATCACAATGCTGCCCTTCCCGATTCTGCATCGATGCGGTATCCTGCATAATCGATTGTGCATGACGTAATTCCGGCACCTCCCCCCACACAGCAGTGTCTTTGCTGAAATGACAAGCCGCCGATTGGCTGGCCGCGCCTGGCACCATTCCCCCTTATTGGATAATGTAGCCTCAGAGTGTTGCCCCCACACACGCTCTCCCTCTCCCTGGGATTTGTAGCTCTGGACAGTGACACCGGTCTTCTCCCCAGCCGGCGGGCGCAGAGCCGCACGGAGCTGTGACACAGATTACTGCAACTGTCTTAACATCCGTGAGATGAGGCATAGAGTCGGCTTCAGGAAACGAGCTGAGAGGAGGGGGGATGGTAGGAGTGCTCCGGAGGTGAGAGATCATGCTTGATATATGTACAGGGTGAGTGTATAGAAGTGGCACATCCACCACCTGCTGTACTTATCCAGTGTGTATGTGCTGTGTGCTAACACATTGGGGGCTGCACAGTGCACACTCTTTTATTGTCTAATTTCTTCCTGAGATTTCCCCCTCATCTCTCCCCTCTGGAAACATCCACTGATCTGCAAGCAGTATATTTCTTTCTGATTGGAATGTCTTCCTTTTGCAGTGATGTTGATCTGTTTACTATCCAAGTTGCTGCCAAAAGACTCAATGATTTGTTAAAGTGATACTAAAGGGTATTTTTTAAAATAAAAAAGATATCATACTTACCTGCTGATCTCTTGTATAATGTCCGCAGTCTCTGACCACCTCCTGTGCTATGTCCGCAGTCTCTGACCACCTCCTGTGCTATGTCTGCAGTCTCTGACCACCTCCTGTGCTATGTCCGCAGTCTCTGACCACCTCCTGTGCTATGTCCGCAGTCTCTGACCACCTCCTGTGCAATGCCCGCAGTCTCTGACCACCTCCTGTGCTATGCCCGCAGTCTCTGACCATCTCCTGTATCATGTCTGCAGTCTCTGACCATTATTGTTATACAGGATTTATATAGCGCCAACAGTTTATGTAGCACTTTATAACTTACCCATCTCTTGTATCATGTCTGCAGTCTCTGACCATCTCCTAGTATTTTGGGGGAGAGCCTGGAGCTCCTTTAACTTGTTGTCTGCTGTATTTAGACTTTGCTACATGCAGGGGGTGTTGAAATGGAGTTCTCCTGACTGCTTGAATTTTTTCATGAAAACCACGCGCACTTGCGCTGTAATCGTTGACATGATAATTGTAATCGAATCGTGAGGCCAGTGAAGATGTGCACCTCTGGTGTAGATCCCCATATATATATAGAATGTGGTTTCTCTGTCATTTTGTATGCAGTGACCAAGTCTCTCCGGCCGAAATGCGTGTGCAGGGTTCAGGGGTGCGCTGTGTACTGGTTTCAGAGGCGCGCTGTGTACTGGTTTCAGAGGCGTGCTGTGTACTGGTTTCAGAGGCGCGCTGTGTACTGGTTTCAGAGGCGCGCTGTGTACTGGTTTCAGAGGCGCGCTGTGTACTGGTTTCAGAGGCACGCTGTGTACTGGTTTCAGAGGCGCGCTGTGTACTGGTTTCAGAGGCGCGCTGTGTACTGGTTTCAGAGGCGCGCTGTGTACAGGTTTCAGAGGCGCGCTGTGTACTGGTTTCAGAGGCGCGCTGTGTACTGGTTTCAGAGGCGCGCTGTGTACAGGTTTCAGGGGTGCGCTGTGTACAGGTTTCAGAGGCGCGCTGTGTACAGGTTTCAGAGGCGCGCTGTGTACAGGTTTCAGGGGTGCGCTGTGTACAGGTTTCAGGGGTGCGCTGTGTACAGGTTTCAGAGGCGCGCTGTGTACAGGTTTCAGAGGCGCGCTGTGTACAGGTTTCAGAGGTGCGCTGTGTACAGGTTTCAGGGGCGCGCTGTGTACAGGTTTCAGGGGTGCGCTGTGTACAGGTTTCAGAGGCGCGCTGTGTACAGGTTTCAGAGGCGCGCTGTGTACAGGTTTCAGAGGCGCGCTGTGTACAGGTTTCAGAGGCGCGCTGTGTACAGGTTTCAGGGGTGCGCTGTGTACAGGTTTCAGAGGCGCGCTGTGTACAGGTTTCAGAGGCGCGCTGTGTACAGGTTTCAGAGGCGCGCTGTGTACAGGTTTCAGGGGTGCGCTGTGTACTGGTTTCAGAGGCGCGCTGTGTACTGGTTTCAGAGGCGCGCTGTGTACTGGTTTCAGAGGCGCTCTGTGTACTGGTTTCAGAGGCGCGCTGTGTACTGGTTTCAGAGGCGCGCTGTGTACTGGTTTCAGAGGCGCGCTGTGTACAGGTTTCAGAGGCGCGCTGTGTACAGGTTTCAGAGGCGCGCTGTGTACAGGTTTCAGAGGCGCGCTGTGTACAGGTTTCAGAGGCGCGCTGTGTACAGAGTGCAGGGTTAAATGGTGCGCTGTGTAGAAAGTGCAGAGTCTAGGGGTATGCTGTGGACAGAGTGCATGGTTTAGTGTGCAATCCCCTGGTCTTCTCTGTAGTGTGACCCAACATTGAGGAAAGTCCTCTCTATACCTTCCCTCCTCCAGGACTGCTGCAGGAGGCATGAGCTGGACAGAGGAACTTGCTGAAGAGGGCGGGAAGTACAAGTGATGTCTTTGGTTGCTAGGACAACGGCGGTTCTGGCAGCCAATGACAGTGTTGCAGTGGGCATTGAGCGGTGCAGATTGGCGGGCGCGGTCCACTGCTGAGCCTTCCTAGTATAGTGGTCCCTGGAGGAGGTCCGAGGGAGGGGAGGACGGGGATGAACCCCTACCAAATGTGTGGCACCAGGGGCGGACCCCCTCCCCCCCCCGTTGGCACAGATGTCCTCCCCTACCCACACTGCCTGCCACAACTTGCATACTTTGAGGCCAGTCCTGCAGGACATGGTTGCTACTGGGAATGACGTTACTGCTGTGTAAAAAGTACAGGAACGTTGTTCCCTTTTGTTCCTGTGGGACTCGAGCCCTGATTTCCACCCAACAACAGCGCAGCTCCACTGAACAATGAACCGCCACTAAGGTTCTGCCCGATTTTAGCGCAACTTACACTAGGGCTAAGGCAAGGGTGAGAGGTGGAGTTCTGGGTGCGAGGGCCACATGACAAGGCCTGGCGGGCCTCGTTCGGCTCATGGGCCTTGTATTTGACATACAGTATGTGGCATAAACAGTTCAAAATCCAGGTTAACCTGTGGCATAGTTTACACCACTACAGTGCACTGAAAAAATTTACAGCAAGCTGCATTTTTCCGCACCACAAATGCATGTAAAAGCACACAAACGCACTGTAATGCATCACTGTGCACATAAAAAGGCTCTGACCTCGCAGGGCAAACGCAGATGGAAAAACATGCATCAACTGTATGTAAATGTGCATAAAAAAAAAAAAAAGTGCAGTAGCCATACAGTGAGGGAAAAAAGTATTTGATCCCCTGCTGATTTTGTACATTTGCGCACTGACAAAGAAATGATCCGTCTCTAATTTTTAAAGGTCGGTTTATTTTAACAGTGAGAGACAGAATAACAACAAAAATATCCATAAAAACGCATTTCAAAAAAGTTATAAATCAATTTGCATTTTAATGAGGTGAAATAAGTATTTGACTCCCTCGCATGAATTAGTACTTGTGGCAAAAACCTTGTTAGCAATCTCGGAGGTCAGACGTTTCTTGTAGTTGGCCACCAGGTTTGCACACATCTCAGGAGGGATTTTGTCCCACTCCTCTTTGCAGATCCTCTCCAAGTCATTGAGGTTTCGAGGCTGACGTAACTTGAACCTTCAGCTCCCTCCACATATTTTCTATGGGATTAAGGTCTGGAGACTGGCTAGGCCACTCTGAGACCTTAATGTGCTTCTTCTTGAGCCACTCCTTTGTTGCCCTGGCCATGTGCCATTGTCATGCGGGAATACCCATCCACGCCCTGGCTGAGGGAAGGAGGTTCTCGCCCAAGATTTGGCATGGCCCTGTCCATCATCCCTCTGATGCAGTGAAGTTGTCCTGTCCCCTTAGCAGAAAAACACCCCCAAAGCATAATGTTTACACCTCCATGTTTGACGGTGGGGGATGGTGTTCTTGGCGTCATAGGCAGCATTCCTCCTCCTCCAAACTCGGCGAGTTGAGTTGATGCCAAAGAGCTCAATTTTGGTCTCATCTGATCACAACACTTTCACCCAGTTCCCCTCTGAATCATTCAGACGTTTGTTAGCAAACTTCAGATGGGCCTGTTCATGTGCTTTCCTGAGCAGGGGAACCTTGTGGGTGTTGCAGAATTTTAGTCCTTCACAGTGTAGTGTATTACCAATTGTTTTCTTGGTGACTATGGTCCCAGCTGCCTTGAGATCATTGACAAGATTCTCCTGTGTAGTTCTGGGCTGATTCCTTACCGTTCTCATGATCATTGGAGCTCCACTAGGTGAGATCCTGCATAGAGCCCCAGACCGAGGGAGATTGATAGTTATTTTGTGTTTCTTCCAGTTCCATTTGCAAATAATCACACCAACTGTTGTCACCCTCTCACAAAGCTGCTTGGCGATGATCTTGTAGCCCATTCCAGCCTTGTGTAGGTCTACAATATTGTCCCCGACATCCTTGGACAGCTCTTTGGTCTTGGCCATGGTGGAGAAATTGTAGTCTGATTGCTTCTGTGGAGAGGTGTCTTTTATACAGGTAACAAGCTGAGATTAGGAGCACTTTAAGAGATGCAAAATGCAAATCAATTTATGACTTTTTTTTAAATGCGTTTTTCTGGATATTTTTGTTGTTATTCTGTCTCTCACTGTTAAAATAAACCGACCATAAACAGTTATAGGATCTTGCTCAGGGCTGGACAATTTAACTATGTTTGAGGGTATATTGGACTCACAGATCCACATGCTCCAGGCAGGGCCGTCTTTAATTTTGATTGGGCCCTGGGCAAACATTTTCTTGGGGCCCCCCCTCCATTCTGAGACATACAAAAAATAGCAGGTAGACTCAAAATCAGTTTACTGCAGCAGATCACGCAGCGATTGCAATCGTTTGCCAGAGGTTACAGCCTATCATTACTGCTCAATGGCTGGTTTCTAGAGGTTACAACACATAATTTCTGCTTGCCGATTGGTTGCTAGAGGTTAATGCACATTATTAGCGCTCACTAATTGGTTGCTAGGGGTTACAGCACATCATTAGCACTTACTGATTGGTTGCTAGAGATTAAAGCAGATCACTACTGTTTGCTGATTGGTTGTTAGAGGTTCATGCACATCATTACCTCTCACTGAGCAGTGGAGCAATCCCAAATAATTGAGCAAGTAAAGGGGCACATTAATACACATACTACAGGAGAGGTTCAGAGACTGCGGACATACTGCAGGAGACAATCAGAGACTGCGGACATACTGCAGGAGACAATCAGAGAATGCGGACATACTGCAGGAGACACTCAGAGGCTGCGAACATACTGCAGGAGACAATAAGAAACTGCGGACATACTGCAGGAGACAATCGGAGACTGCGGAAATACTGCAGGAGACAATCAGAGACTGCGGACATACTGCAGGAGATTACCAGAGACTGCGGACATACTGCAGGAGACAATCAGAGACTGTGTACATACTGCAGGAGACAATCAGAGACTGTGTACATACTGCAGGAGATTACCAGAGACTGCAGACATACTGCAGCAGATTACCAGAGACTGCGGACATACTGCAGGAGATTACCAGACTGCGGACATACTGCAGGAGATTACCAGAGACTGCGGACATACTGCAGGAGATTACCAGAGACTGCGGACATACTGCAGGAGATTACCAGAGACTGCGGACATACTGCAGGAGATTACCAGAGACTGCGGACATACTGCAGGAGATTACTAGAGACTGCGGACATACTGCATGAGATTACCAGAGACTGCAGACATACTGCAGGAGACAATCAGAGACTGCAGACATTATACAGGGGATGGTCAGAGAACTTTCAGCAATGCACAGCTTTACAGTTAAATAACACAGCTCAGGGTTTAAACAGTCAGGCATTCTATGGTTGTAAGGACATACCTGGCCAGCCAAACACTACATACATTCAGGTCTGTGGGCGGGGCTTCCACTCTCTGCTCTCACTAAAGCAGCTGGGAGCTCCACTGATGCTTTGTTGGGTGGGCCCTGGGCCCACATTACCCGTGAATGGTCGCCCCAATGACAGCATTGCAGAGCGCACAGAGGACATGGGAGGATGTATTCCGTGCTAGCCAGCTGAGAGGGGCGGGGCCGGGAGCTCCACTGACCCACGTGCAGCCTGTGTACTGGGAATAGAGCGCCTGTAGTGAGAGCCAGTGATCAGAGTGGGAGTGTCATTGGAGCTCCCAGCCCCGCCCCCGGACCTCTGTATTCACCAGCCAGTATAGAGGGGGCGGGGCCGGAAGCTCCACTGACACTTCCACTCCGATCACTGGCTCTCACTACAGAAGCTCTTTTCCGAGTACACAGGCTGCACGTGGGCGGGGTCAGAGCGTCAGTGGAGCTCCCGGCCCTGCCCCCTCTCAGCTGGCTAGCGAGGAATACATCCTCCCGTGTCCTCTGTGCGCTCTGCAAAGCTGTGATCGGGGCCCCAAGTCACAGCTAGCGTGGGCCCCCCAACAAAGATTGGGCCCAGGGCAAGTGCCCCGTTTGCCCTGCGCTAAAGAGGGCCCTGGCTCCAGGTATCATCTCTCGCCTCTATACCCATCTCATATCCCCCCCAGCAACTCTCCCCTCATATGCTCTACAGTGGTCCAAGGACCTAGCAATTGACCTGGATCTGGAAGACTGGACGTTTCAGAAGCCAATTATAAAGTCCTCATGCTGTGGTACTGGTCCCAGCCAGAATCGCTAAGTTCCTGCCGAATTATCCCCCGCATTGCTTCCGAGGTTGTAGTGAGAGAGGCACACATGCACACATTTGGTGGACATGTCCAATTGTACAACGCTTCTGGGCGACAACATTTCAAATGGCCTCCACATTGCTCTGAGAAAATCTAGAGCCTGACCCATCAGTTGCCTTACTAAATTATATCCCACAGGATTACACCAGAGCACAACTGCGCTTTCTCCTTCAACTCACCTGCCGCCACCTCTCCATCTGCCACTCTATGAGTGCCGATCCAAAGGGATGGTGAGGGCAATGTGACAGGATGGCAGACATTGTGGATGGAAGGAGGAGCCTGACTGCTGCCAGCACCAAGCCGGGGAAATGTTTTCAAATGCCGCCAGAGCCACTAGGGGAGAGAAGAGTGCACGCTCTGACCTCCCTCCACTTTCCTGTTCCTGCTGTCACTCGTCAGGGCTGGTATGTGTGTCAGCGAACTACCATGTCCTAGGAGGAGAGGTGAGTGATCCGAAGACACTAAGCCAAGTCCACACTGTGTGCACAGACACCCGACATCATCGTCACCCTCCTCCTCAGACTAGGCTCTCCTCTACACCTCCCCTCACTAGAAGGGTTAACACTTAACTGTCATCTGTGCCTGCCCCATGCAGAGTGTGTGTGTGTGGGGTGTGTGCCCCCCTCCACTCGCCTCTGTGTTTACTTCTCCAACCCAGACACAGACCCTGCACAGCCACCAGGGACCTCGTACAGCCACCAGGGACTCCACACAACCACCATGGACCCCTCACAGCCACCAGGGACCGCACGCAGCCACCAGAGGCGCGGCACAGCCACCAGGGACCCCGCACAACCACCAGAGGCCCCCGCACAGCCACTAAAGGCCCTGCATAGCCATCAGAGACCCTGAAAACAAATTTAGATGGAGGAGGCGCCAGGGGACCCGATTTTAGTCTTGCCTAGGGCAGCAAAAAAACAAAATACACCACTGCTTGTACCTACAGGTAAGCCTATAATAATAAGGCTTCAAAAATCATATAGGATATCCGTGCTAAAACCTATAAATTACAAATGAGCAGCCGCTTAGGCAATCTGTGACACTAAATTCAAGAATTGTGATAAATATATGAAGCAGCGCTAACAGAATTGAACTCAATATTTTGAAAACACAAACACAGATCAATATAATGACATCAAACTTATTAGGTGAAAAACGTGTATAAAGAAATCACACCAAATATGTAAATAAGTGTCCATACGAGCCCATTCACAAGGGCTAAAAAGGAAAAATATATGTGAAACAAGAAAGTCCAACGGAAACAAATCATCCACGATTTACTTGCTCCACCAGTGTCCCTGCAATCACAATTCGTAGTGCTTCCACCCCCAGGTGACACCAAGTATTAAAGCCTCTCACCGGATCCTGTGGACGACCTGTCAGGGCTGGGCTCAGCCCTTCCTTCTCAGAGCTCTGTGCTCAGCTGTTGGTTAATTGCCAGTACTCTTCATTCCACAGTGCCTCACCTGGTCATCATTTCCTGCTCGTCAGTTAGCTCTGCTGGCTATTTAAACTGCCTGGATCAGATCTCCTGTGCCTTTGCCTTGGTCAGAATATCTGGATAATCTCTGTTGTGTTTTCCTGTTAAAGACTTTTGCCTGGCTGACTTCCCTTCTGGTTCCTGATCCTGTTAACTGCCTTTACTATGCTGATCTCTGGATTCCTGTTTCATTGGCTTGTTCCGACTGTCCGCTCTGGTGACCGAACCCTGACTATGCTCTGTTTATACTATTTTACCATTTTAATAAAAAGTGTGATTTTTACTGCGCTTCTGTCTCAGTCTGATTCATGGTTCCTGACAGTAGGCGTAGGCCATGAATTCAGAACATACAGGCAATCCACCTATTGGTAATATTTTTTCCAGATTGGATTAGCAGGATCACTGCATGGATCAGTTTGCCTTGGTGTTACAAACGCTCCTGAGTCGTACGGCTCACCTGGATACACTCTCACTGAGGCTGTTCCAGTACAACCTGTGTTGCAGGCCATCCCAGTCTCTGTGCAGGCACCCGCCTCGAATATTACCTCTATAAGAGGTATGGCTGGTTCCACTCCGCTTCCCCAGCGATTTGGGGGCGATCCATTTTAATGCAGAGGGTTTCTCAACCAGGTTGGGATATACTTTGAGATGCTGCCCCAGGCGTTTTCCACAGATAGAAGCAAAGTAGGCTTCGTGATTTCTTTGCTTTCTGAGGGAGCCTTGGCCTGGGCAAACCCTCTATGGCTGACGCAAAACCCTGTGGTCCTGAGTTACCCTGAGTTTATGGTTTCCTTTAAAAGGGTATTTGACGTTCCCGCACACTCCACTTCTGCTGTCAAGAGCCTCATGTCCATCAACTGTTGCCGATTACGCCACTGAATTAAGTACTCTGGCAGCAGAGGTTGCTTGGAACAATGAGGCCCTCGTGGCTGCTTTTTCTCATGGTCTCTCGGATCACATCAAAGATGAGATAGCAGCCCGAGACATAACTACTGAGCTGGAGAGGTTGATCATGTTTGGCATTCTCATGGACTCCAGACTCCGAGAGAGATCTTCCTTTAAGTAGTGCCTGCGGAAGCCTCGAAAGACAAAAACAGAACATTCCATAGCTCAACTCACCAACCAGTCTGCCAACCGACCAAATGAACCTGTCCAACAGTCTGCGTTAAAAACAGGGGTTTAGTTAGCACGCATTTGCAAACGCATGCATAAGCTGCAAGGCCTCTTCACGACACCCTGTGTATGCTTGCAGTCCTAACACTACTGAATTTATAAGCGTCTCCACAATGGAAGCACATGCATTAAATGGATAGATGAGGGGCAGGTGGGCCTGGTGGCAGCCCAATTCCCCTGAAAGGAACAGGAGCACACTGGACACCCAGCAAGAGCACAATGGCAGCAAAGGTGTACAGTGTGTTCTCGGACCAATATACGCGGAAGCCTCCTGTACGTTTGGCTCCGAGCTTTGCAATCCCACCCTTGCCTCCCTCTCCTCCCATACCTCCTGGTACCGAGTCTGCCAGTGAGGTAGAACCCATGCAGTTGGGCTTCACAAGTCTCTCTGCAGATGAAAGGGCCTTTAGGAGGAGGGAGAGACTGTGCCTTTATTGTGGCCAGGCAGGTCACTTCCTGAAGTCTTGTCCTACCCGTCTGGGAAAATGCTTGCACCTGAGGTCCTGTAGGGGACAGAACTTAGGTGGCGTTGTTTCGTCACTAGTTATCCAGAATGATAAGCCCCTGGTTCCGATGACCTTTTCTTGATCTGAGTTGTCCATCGAGATACAGGCTCTAATCGACTCTGGGGCTCCAGGCCTGTTCATTGATGGTGCCTTTGTGTCTAAGAACTCGATTCCGCTGCAGGTTCATGACACTCCACTTGCCATTGAGGCTATTGATGGGAGACCTCTACACCCTGCCCATGTGACTCATGAGACTGCTCCGTTGACCATGGCCGTAGGGGCTCTTCAGCATGGAATAATCCAATTCCAAGTCATTTCCTCACCTCATTTCCTGGTGTTTATTGGTTATCCTTGGTTACAGAGGCACAGCCCCTATTTTGATTGGCTTCCTGCTAAGGTTCTTTTTTGGTCACCACAATGCAGGAAGACATGTTTTCAGAAAGTGGCTAAGGTCTTGTGCACTGTTGCGACAATGCATCAGCCCTTACATTCTTAGTACTGGGTAAGAATGAGACTTTGTAATTGAAGCTTGACAAAAAAAGAGCCCATCACGCCCTTCTGGGAGAGAAGCGTTTAGCCTCAGACAAGTATGTGAGATTCTTGAGGTCAGTCAGAATAAGAACCGGCACAGCGGTCCTTCGAGGAGATGCCTCAGTTCTTTAACCACTTCCTGCCCACCATATAACAATATGACGTGCGCAAAGTGGTTGGGGACCCCGCTCCTGTTATCTGTTTGAACATTTGATCTCCTGACTACCCGGCTTGTCCTTCGGATGATCCTTTGTCTTCTGCCTGCACCTGACCTCGGCCTGCCTTTGACTCTGAACTCGTCTGCTCCTCTGTACCTCGTTGCCTGCCTGTTGCCAAACCTGCATGTGACCCGAACTGCATGCTCTGCTCCTGCTCAGCATCTTCTGCCAGTGTAGCTGCCTGCCTGTCTGCTGTCCAGTGATCTCCAGCCATCCTGCACCTGGATCCAGAGCCGTCTCTTCTGCTACTACCCGCCAGGCTCTCGTACCACTCTGCACTTCTGTGCCTCCTGTTCATACTTCCAGGGGTCGTGAGTCAGACACGTAAGGGAGGCCTTCCTCTGCTCCACTGGGCTCATCGGCCAGGTACGTGAAAGTCTGACAGGTTGTGTCATTCTGACCGGACGGCATATGACGTGATCAGGATAACAGAGATAAGAAAGAGACTCCCATCATCTCATATAGAGTCTGGTGGTCCCATCCCTTTGAATAAACATAGAAAAAATGCCCCCTAATTGGGACTTTAAATGGACCACCAACTCAAGAAATTATAAAAAATAAATCTTTAATACAATAAGTTAAAATACAAATCACATATGTGAAAGGATGCACAACATGTGCTGCATATAAGAAACCAATATATAATAAAACCGCATGCTCGGTGAATGCCCAAATGCCCGACGCGTTTCCGGTATCAGATGGTCTTATACCTTCTTCAGGGGCCAAGGGTTCAGAAAATTTTGTGTTCAAAATACATTCTGGTGTAAAGATTCAATATTAGAGATACGTGTGAGGAGCCAGTGGGTTCGTATTGACACTGCACACTTTGTCTTTAGTGAGAATTATAAATGATTAGTGTGTTCTCGGGGTGAATGGCACCCGCAAAGTCTCCTATGGAGTGTTGAGGTTATGGGCTTCAGTAAGCTGATAACTAGACTGTTCACACAATCACTGTAGTGAGGCTAAATAGCCCAGGGAGAAATGTCCCAGCCGTCCATGCATCTAGAGATCTGACACGGTACACAGAGGGGACAGGCTGATTTTCACTTTAGATGGACGGCTGGGACATTTCTCTGAGAGATGCGAGTAGAGGAGAGCCGATTGGAAAGACCATTCCCTACGTTCTTGCATTGATGGAATTGAAAAAATAACCATCAAAAACCATTATCCACTGCCTCTTGTGCCCGAACTCTTCCAAAGGTTGGGATCCGCAGTTATTTTCACCAAACTAGATCTCCAGGGAGCCTAAAATGTAATTCGTATCCGAGAAGGAGACGAGTGGAAAACGGCCTTCTGTACCCGTTTCGGGCACTTCAAGTACCTCGTTATGCCTTTTGGCCTATGTATTGCACCAGCCACATTGCAACACTTTGTCAATGACATTTTCCATGACTATCTGCATTTGTACGTCATAGTATATTTGGATGATATCCTGATCTTCTTCTCTTCAGTAAATGATCACTGCAAGTATGTCCGGAATGTTCTAACCCAGCTCAGGCAGCATGGACTTTATGTTAAGCCAGAGAAGTGTGAATTCGAACTTCAGTGCATCCAGTTCTTAGGCCTAATTATTTCTGTCGAAGGCATCAAGATGGATCCTCAAAAAGTTTCTGCCATTCTCCTGTCCTCCTAGGTGCTTTCCATAGACGTTTTCCCCTCAAACCTGGTGGTCCTCCAAGGAGGAGGGGTCATTCAGGAGAGGGTACTGTCAGGGCTGGGCTCAGCCCTTCCTTCTCAGAGAAATAGAAAAAAAACAGAGGGCACACCAGCCTTGTGCATTACCTTTGTAACACTGAAAATTATTCATGGGTAAAATGACATACTCACAAACAAGTGATAAAATCAAGCCAATAGTGCAAAGTCCATCAAATGCCTCACCCAGCAAGATCTGCTGGCCAGTCCACTGGGGTGGGATGAAAGTCCAAAGACTGACGCGTTTCAAGGGGTATCCCCTCTTCTTCAGAGCTCTGAAGTTCTTGTTGGGTGAGGCATTTGATGGAGGCTGGTGCGCCCTCTGTTTTTTCTATTATTTTTAGAGTTTCCTCTGGGTTCTCCCTGACCTGTTAAGTCAGCTGACATTTGTGGAAATTCCTTCCCAACTTACCTCACGGCAAGCTTTTAAGCGCAGGAGCATATTGTTTCTTTTTTCACCTTCCTTCTCAGAGCTCTGTGCTCAGCTGTCGGTTATTTGCCAGTACTCTTCATTCCACAGTGACTCACCTGGTCTTCATTTACTGCTCGTCAGCTAGCTCTGCTGGCTATTTTTTTTAACTGGAAAAACCAACTTTATTGAAAAAAGTATGCATGGTACATAAATCAACATAGACCAACATAGCCTTGACAATAGTACATACATGAATATATTGAAATGTCTGTATAGCCTACAGTAAAACACATCAATAGAAATGGAGTCAATGTACAACATATATAAAAGAAAGAGAGAATACAAAAAGGGGAGGGGGGGGGGAATAGGAGACGAGGCTATTAGGTGCACGTTTCACCATCTGCTAACCATCTGCTCCAGACCCTTTCATATTTTAGCGAACACCCTCTATGGACGTAAATCAGTTTTTTATATGGAAGAGTGTCATTAACCTCCTTCTTCCAGCATTGAATTGTAGGGGGCAGGGCCTGCATCCACATACGGGCTACCGCTTTCCTCGCCAAGAATAGCGTCTCGTGCAAAAAGGTACGGAGGGGTTTGTCTGTGTCTAAACCCGGCAGCAGACCGAGTAGGCACATTTTTGGGTCTAGTGTAGCAGGAGAGCCCATCTGATCATGCAGGAAACGGATCACCTGTATCCAATATGTTTGGATAGTTGGGCAGGACCATAAAAGGTGGTAGAAGGAGCCTGGGGTGTGGTCGCATCGTCGGCACCCTGGATTGTACATGGGTTTAAAACGCGCTATCTTCTGGGGGGTCAGATACGTCCTATGTACGATATACAACTGCGTAAGGCGGTCTGATAACTTAGGGGATACCTTTTTCATGTCTTCCAAAATGTCATCCCAATCCTCATCCTCAATCTGTCTGATGTCTGCCTCCCACCTTGTCTTGGCAGCATAGGCCAAGGCCGTGGTACTGGGGAGACGGATAGCGGAGTATAGAGTGGAGATTAATTTGGCAGACTCAGTACCAGTGACTGTGTCTACTATAGAGGGAACTGCCAGGGAAGGGTTAAGACCGGTAAACTGGGATTGTATAGCGTGACGAAGTTGTAAATATCTAAAGAGAAGGCAGTTAGGGAGGGAATATTCGTCCTTTAGCGTTTGGAATGTTTTAAGTCCTGTAGTGGTCATGACCTGATGTAAGTACAAAATCCCATGGCGTATCCGCACTGCAGGGTCTGGGATGGACAACAGTTCAGGTATATGTGTGTTAAACCAGAGAGGTGTATGAGAATGGATCCGCGGGGTTCCGAGTTTTTGTAGTGCCACCCGCCATACCCTCCGGTGGTGTGTCAGCATGTCTGTGTTGTGGTGGGGGGGAACGTCTTGTCGAGGGAGCTCTAAGGACTGATTGAAGCGGGGTGTGGGCTAGATCATCAGGGTGCTCACATAGCAGTGACTGGTATCGAGGTCGCTCACTTTAATCAAAATGAAAGAAATGGGACAGTTGGGAAGCAAGGTAATACTCCTGAAAGTCTGGAAGGGCAGCTTCTCCCAGTGTCACTGGATTTTTTAAAGTTTTCCAAGATAATTTGTGTCTACTGTGCCCCCATATAAATGAATTTAGAATAGATTCGATTGCCTTGAAGAATTTTTGTGGTATGTATAGGGGGGCATGCCACACCAGATAGAGTATCTTTGGGAGGAGTATCATCTTGACTAAACTGATGCGTCCCATAACACCTAGGGGAAGTCTGGCCCAAATCTGAGTTTTGGTCTTGATCAGGGCATACAAAGGTTCAATGTTTAAGAGTGTATAGTCTGCGAGTGATCTAGTGACCTGCACACCAAGGTACTTGATCACGGAGACCCTTGGGAGGGTCAGAGGAGGGGACGTGAACGGGGAGGGGAAATGGTCAATCGGAAGGATCTGGGACTTAGACCAGGTAATGCTCAGGCCCGAGTGGGTACCGATACGTTCTATAGAATGGAGGGCTGCGATCAGAGAGTGACCAGAGTCCGCCAGATACAAAAGCGTATCATCGGCATACATGCCAATCTTTTCTTCCAGATTCCCTATCTTGAGACCATGGATGCTAGTATCTGCACGAATCATAATGGCCAATGGCTCTACAGCAAGTGCGTATAGCATAGGGGAAAGAGGACAGCCTTGTCGGGTCCCCCTTTCTAGCGGGAATTGGTCAGAGAGCCAGCCGTTCACGAACACTCTGGCCCTTGGAGATTGATAGAGGAGCTGAACCCAACGGATAAAGTTGGGGCCAAATCCGAATCCCGAAAGGCACTCCCATAGGTAGTTCCACTCCACAGAATCGAAGGTCTTGGCGGCATCCAGAGCCACCACGACCCTCAAACCGATTTCATCGTGGGATGCTCTGCTGGCTATTTAAACTGCCTGGATCAGATCTCCTATGCCTTCTCCTTGGTCAACATATCCAGATACTCTCTGCTGTGTTTTCCTGTTAAAGACATTTGCCTGGCTGACTTCCCTTCTGGTTCCTGATCCTAGTTACTGCCTCTACTACGCTGATCTCTGGATTCCTGTTTCACTGGCTTGTTCCGACCACCTGCTCTGGTTACCGAACCCTCTTTATGTATTGGCTACTTTTGCTCTGTTATACCATTTTACCATTTTATTCATTTTTTTACTGCACTTCTGTCTCAGTCTGATTCATGGTTCCTGACACCATCATATATAGTATGGTCAAATGTGCGTGTTACATCTCCTTATGAAGGGAAACTCCAAAGCGCCAAATGTGATCCAGTCAAGGTTGGTTCATCAGCAGGATGAAAAATAAAAATAAAAAGCATATATGCCCATAGTGTAACCTATAAAAAACATTTATTCAAAAAGATAACAAACTTGCAAAGGGAATCACACTAAGCAAATACTTGGGCAATAGGTTTTAAAAGCTTGTGTATAGCAATAAAAACAGATACAACTGCTCTCCCAAAAAGCAGCAGGCTGTGTGGCTGCACCGGACTCAACCACTGGTCAGCAAGTGTGCGTGATGACGAAGAGCCAGTCCCTCGATGTCATCTCTTTGACAAAACTAGTTGGGTGTGACTACAACGCTTCGTCATCATGCATGCTTGCTGACCGGTGGTTGCAGGTGAGAGTCCGTCAGCAGAAGCACCTTGAGGGTTGGTAGGAGAAGACAGGATCTGAACTTGTTCTTCCAGCCTTGTATAGCCTTCTTGAAGGCTCTTTACAGCTTGCGTGAGACCCGCCAGGTGTTTACACAGATCCTCCATGGGAGAGGCTCCTCGATCGGGCTCGGACATGGCTGTCCGATACTGTCAGACTTTCACGTACCTGGCCGATGAGCCCAATGAAGCAGAGGAAGACCTCCCTTACGTGTCTGACTCTCAGCCACTGGTAGTATGGAAGGGAGGCACGGGAGTGCAGAGTGGTACAAGAGCCTGAAGGGTAGTAGCAGAAGAGACGGCTCTGCATCCAGGTGCAGGATGGCTGGAGACCACTGGACAGCAGACAGGTAGGCAGGTACACTGGCAGAAGATGCTGAGCAGGAGCAGAGCAGGCAGGTCGGGTCACAGGCAGGTTTGGCAACAGGCAGGCAACGAGGTACAGAGGAGCAGACGAGTTCAGAGTCAGACAGGCCAAGGTCAGGTGCAGGCAGAAGACAAAGGATAATCCAAAGGGCAAGCCGGGTAGTCAGGAGATCAAATGTTCAAACAGATAACAGGAGCGGGGTCACAGGGAGCTGCAGATCAGACAGCACCTATGCAAGGTGCACTGTCAGTTTAAATAAACTAGTTGGCGCCAAGCGCTGCGCGTGCACACCGGCGCGCACACCAGCGTGCACAGGAGCGCGCACCAGTGCACACCAGAGCCGCCAGCTTTGCGTCCATTATGGGAACTTTTCTGACACAACCACTTTGCGCATGTCATATTGTTATATGGCGGGCGGGAAGTGGTTAAAGAACTGAGGCATCTCTTCGAAGGTACCACTGTGCCGGTTCTTATTCTGACTGACCTCAAGAATCTCACATACTTGTCTGAGGCTAAGCGCTTCTCTCCCAGAAGGGCGTGATGGGCTCTTTTCTTGTCAAGCTTCAATTACAAAGTCTCATTCTTACCCAGTACTAAGAATGTAAGGGCTGATGCATTGTCGCAACAGTTTTCCCCCGCTTCCAAGATGGAGTTGGTTCCTGTTCCTGCGATTCCTCACGATCGTATTCTGGCTTTGGTTTGTACCAGTCTCACTTCACCTTTGGGTGACAGAGTTACCCAACTCTCAGGGCAACATAGTTATCCTTATGGTGGTTGACCTGTTCTCAAAAATTTCTCGTTGTTTTCCACTTAAGAAGTTGCCCACATCCAAAGAACTGACTTCCATTTTTGCTCGGGAGATCATTCGCTTACATGGGCTACTCATGGTTATCATCTCGGACAGGGGTAGTCAGTTTGTGTCCAGGTTTTGGCGAGCCTTTTGTGCACAGTTGGGAATTACGCTTTCCTTCTCCTCTGCGTATTTCCTGCAGTCCAATGGGGCAGCAGAACGAGCCAACCAGTACTTGGAGCAGTTTTTACATTGCTACATTTCTGACCACCATAACAACTGGTCAGACCTCTTGCCTTGGGTGGAGTTTGCTCACAATATTGCCATCAATACCGCTTCCCGGTTGTCTCCATTCATGGCGAATTATAGTTTCCAACCGTCCATGTTGCCTGACTCATTTATTCCTCAGAGCATTCCTGCGTTGGAGGAGCATCTCTGTGGTCTTCGTTCCATTTGGGTACAGGTCCAAGAGTCCTTGCGATGTGACAATGATAGGTACAGACTCCATACTGACTGTGAACGGTACAGACTCCATACTGACTGTGAACGCCTACCTGCGCCTTCCTACCAAGCTGGGGATAGGGTCTGGCTGTCATCTCGCAACCTCCGACTCTGTGTTCCCTCATTAAAACTGGCAACACGGTTTATTGGGCCTTTCCGTATTCTCCGTAGGATCAACCCAATGGCTTACGATTTAGACCTTCCTTTTAATATGTGTATTTCAAATGTATTTCATGTCTCCTTATTAAAACTTTTGTTATGCAATGGCTTGGGAACCATGAGGAGTATTAGATACAATCTATCACTGATTATCGTAGGTTCCGCGGGTGCGTATAGTACCTGGTTCATTGGAAAGGGTACGGTCCTGAGGAATGCTCTTGGGTCTCATCCTCGGACATACATTCTCCTGTCCTCCTAGGTGCTTTCCATAGATGTTTTCCCCTCAAACCTGGTGGTCCTCCGAGGGGGAGGGGTCATTGAGGAGAGGGTACTGTCAGGGCTGGGCTCAGCCCTTCCTTCTCAGAGAAATAGAAAAAAAACAGAGGGCGCACCAGCCTTGTGCATTACCTTTGTAACACTGAAAATTATTCATGGGTAAAATGACATACTCACAAACAAGTGATAAAATCAAGCCAATAGTGCAAAGTCCATCAAATGCCTCACCCAGCAAGATCTGCTGGCCAGTCCACTGGGGTGGGATGAAAGTCCAAAGACTGACACGTTTCAAGGGGTATCCCCTCTTCTTCAGAGATCTGAAGTTCTTGTTGGGTGAGGCATTTGATGGAGGCTGGTGCGCCCTCTGTTTTTTCTGTTTCTTTTAGAGTTTCCTCTGGGTTCTCCCTGACCTGTTAAGTCAGCTGACATTTGTGGAAATTCCTTCCCCACTTACCCCACGGCAAGCTTTTAAGCGCAGGAGCATATTGTTTCTTTTTTCACCTTCCTTCTCAGAGCTCTGTGCTCAGCTGTCGGTTATTTGCCAGTACTCTTCATTCCACAGTGACTCACCTGGTCTTCATTTACTGCTCGTCAGCTAGCTCTGCTGGCTATTTAAACTGCCTGGATCAGATCTCCTATGCCTTCTCCTTGGTCAACATATCCAGATACTCTCTGCTGTGTTTTCCTGTTAAAGACATTTGCCTGGCTGACTTCCCTTCTGGTTCCTGATCCTAGTTACTGCCTCTACTACGCTGATCTCTGGATTCCTGTTTCACTGGCTTGTTCCGACCACCTGCTCTGGTTACCGAACCCTGGTTATGTATTGGCTACTTTTGCTCTGTTATACCATTTTACCATTTTATTCATTTTTTTACTGCACTTCTGTCTCAGTCTGATTCATGGTTCCTGACACCATCATATATAGTATGGTCAAATGTGCGTGTTACATCTCCTTATGAAGGGAAACTCCAAAGCACCAAATGTGATCCAGTCAAGGTTGGTTCATCAGCAGGATGAAAAATAAAAATAAAAAGCATATATGCCCATAGTGTAACCTATAAAAAACATTTATTCAAAAAGATAACAAACTTGCAAAGGGAATCACACTAAGCAAATACTTGGGCAATAGGTTTTAAAAGCTTGTGTATAGCAATAAAAACAGATACAACTGCTCTCCCAAAAAGCAGCAGGCTGTGTGGCTGCACCGGACTCAACCACTGGTCAGCAAGTGTGCGTAATGACGAAGAGCCAGTCCCTCGATGTCATCTCTTTGACGAAACTAGTTGGGTGTGACTACAACGCTTCGTCATCATGCATGCTTGCTGACCGGTGGTTGAGTTCGGTGTGCTCTGAAAGTCTGGCATACTGTGCGAAACCTTCAGGTTTGTTGCCGCAAGCAAGGGTCTCTGTACACGTGCGGGAGTGACATCATCAACACGGCCCCCAACCACTCATACAGCAGGAGCCTTCAAACCCAGAAGGAGGACTGAGGGAAGATGGAAGCCCTGTCAGCTGTGACAGCGCACCACTATAGGGCTTCGTTCTAAGGTAGTATCTCATAATGTGCTAGTATGCCATGCTGTCAGAAAACGTGAATCAGACCAAGACAGAAGTGCAGTTAAAATCACACTTGTTTAATAATAATAATAATAATAATAGTAAAAGGTAAACAGAGCAACGTAGTAAATCAGGAAACCGGAAAATCAGCGTAGTGGAACAGCAAGCAGGATCAGGAACCAGAAGGAACGTCAGCCAAGCGAGTCTTCAACAGATGCACAGGAGAGAGTCTCTGGATGTCATCTGTTTGACGAAACTAGTTGGGTGTGGCTTTGACGCTTCATCATGCATGATTGCTGACCGGCGGTTGAGTTTTGTGCGCTCTGAAAGTCTGGCATACCGTGCTGAACCTTCAGAGTTCGTTGCCGCAGCCAAGGGTCTCTGTATGCGGGAGTGACATCATCAACACGATGCCTGACCACTCATACAAACTGGAAGGAGGACAGAGGGAAGATGGAAGCCCTGTCGGCTGTGACAGCGCACCGCTAGAGGGCTTCGTTCTATGGTATTATCTCCTGTTAATAATATCCTGTTCGTCAGTCCTGCTGGTTACGTAAGCTGTTCAGTTCAGATCATCTCTGCCTTCGCCCTGGTCAACAGACTAAGGCGAAGGCAGAGATGATCTGAACTGAACAGCTTAAGTAACCAGCAGGACTGACGAATGGGATATCATCAACAGGTGAGTCACTGTGGAAAGATTTAGAGCTGGCAATTAACCGACAGCTGAGCAGCCTGCTCTGAGAAGGAAAGGCTGAGCCAGGCCCTGACAGTACCCCCTCCTCAACAACCCCTCCCCCTCAGAGGACCACTAGGTTTGAGGGGAAAACGTCTATGGAAAGCACGGAGAAGGACAGGGGCATGTACGTCTGAGGATGAGACCCAAGAGCGTTCCTCCGGACCGTACCCTTTCCAATGCACCAGGTACTGTATGCGCCCATGAAACCTAAACAATGGACTGTACTTCATACTCCTCATGGTTCTCAACCTGTACTGGGTAAGGACATGGTACCGAGGTGGTGAAGCGGTTGCAGACAAAAGGTTTTAATAAGGAAACATGGAATACATTTGAGATACGCATATTGGAAGGAAGCTCTAATATATAAGCCACTAGGTTAATCCTGCGGAGAATACGGAAAGGCCCAATAAACCGAGGAGCCAACTTCAGTGAGGGAACACAAAGTCAGAGGTTGCGAGATGACAGCCAGAGCCTCTGCCCAACCTGGTAGGAAGATGCAGGCAGGTGTCTGAGGTTAGCATGGAGTCTGTACCTATCATTGGCATGTCACAAGCGTCCTGGACTTGTGCCCAAGTGGCACGAAGACCATGGAGATGCTCCTCTAACGCAGGAATGCTCTGCGGAACAAATGAGTCAGGCAGCATGGATGGTTGTAAACCATAGTTCGCCATAAACAGGGACAATCGGGAAGCAGAATTCAAGGCACTATTGTAAGCAAACTCCGCCCAAGGTAAGAAGTCTGACCAGTTGTTATGATGGTCAGAAATATAGCAGCGTAGAAACTGCTCCAAGGACTGGTTGGCTCATTCTGCAGCCCCATTAGACTGCAGGTGATACGCAGAAGAGAAAGCAAGCTGAAATCCCAACTGTGCACAAAAGGTTCGCCAGAACTGGGACACAAACTGACTACCCCTGTGTCAGAAACCATGAAATTAGACCGAAACAGAAGTGAAGTGAAATCACACTTGTTTAATAATTAAAGTAAAAAGAACAAACGTAGTCAAGTCAAAGCCAAAGTTCAATAACTGGAACAGATAGTCAGCCAAGCCAGAAGTCAGAGATCAATGTAGTGGAACAGCAAGCAGGATCTGGAGCCAGAAGAGATGTCAGCAAAGCAAGTCTTGAACAGGATCGCAGGAGGTAGTTTCTGTGATGTGACCAAGGCGAAGGCAGAGAACCTCTGGACTGGACGGCTTAAGTAGGCAGGACTGACAAGCAGGATATCATCAACAGCTGAGTAACTGTGGAAAGATAGGAGCTGGCAATTAGCCGACAGCTGAGCAGCCAGCTCAGAGAAGGAAGGGCTGAGCCCAGCCCTGACACTCTGTTATGTATTAGGTTGTTCCTGTCCTTCCCTGAGGCAATGGAAATGGCTCTGTTAATATGCCACTTCTGGTAGCCTTTATTGCTTAGTCGTCTTAAAATCTTAAAACATTCTTACTGAAAACTTTCCGGGGTAGAGCAGTTGCGCTTGGCTCTAATGAACTCACCCACCAGGATAGAATGCACCCCACATCCATTGGTATGGGCATTACATAGACGACGTGATTTTAATTTGGGACCATACTCTAACTTCTTTTGTTTCGTATCTCAACAATAAAAGCCGTAATTCTCTTATGTGAGCAATAAGACCAGGATTGACTTCCTAGATATCACACTCAGGGGTGACTACAGCACTGGCCTTATAGATACTAGAACCTTCCGCAAACCCACTGCGGGAAATTCCTTATTTGTGGCCTCTAGCTGTCATCCACCCCATACCATTCGTTCTATCCCAGTGGGTGAGTTCATTTGAGCCAAGAGCAACTGCTCTACCCCGGAAAGTTTTCAGCAAGAATGTTTTAACATTTCAAAATGGCAAGTACAGTGTTGAGGCCAAATAATAAAATTTTAGTGACGTCTGGCCATAACACCTTTTTCCATGTGGCCTCGGCATCTTCAAGGTGAGTTTTGGCAAGGCTGAGTGGTGAATGCATATGGCCTTTCTTGAACCCCTCCCATACAAGCCACATGTGTGGAGAATTTGTGATATTGTTGTCACATGCACACAATGACCACTATTTGTCATAAATTCCTGCAACTGCTTCAGGGTTGATGTAGGCCCCTTGGTAGCATCTCTGACCAGTCTCTTTCATCCAGTTTAGAGTAACGTCCTGATCCAGGGAGGGTCTGTGTTGTACCAAATACCTTCCACTTCTTAATAATAGACTTCACTGTGCTTCTAGGCATTGATAAACCCTTTGAATTTTTTTTATCCATCTCCTGACTTGTGCCTGTCCACAACTTTATCCCGGAGACAGTGCCTTGCCACCCTTAGTTGATTGTTTGCTTCAGTTGCACTACCAGGGACGGAAATGCTCCAGGAAATCTCTTTTTATGCTGAGCTAATCAAAATGACCACAGCTGATCACATCAAGAAGGTAATTAGCTACACCTGATTGAGTTTACAAGTATTTTTTAGGAGGGGGTGATCCTTTTTCCAAATCAGTGATTCTGTTTTTGATTTTTTTGGTGTTATATCTGCAGCACCTACCCCCGAAGGAGCTGCTGGTTTAAATTGGGTCTTACCGTTCCTGTACTGTCTCACCATATCCATCATAGGGTTCCCATTAAAGAGTTCTTTTTAGTAATTTCAGCTCTGACACACAGTCTCTTTCTTGAATGCTTTATTTAAGAAAGATTCTTGCAATAGAGGGATGGAAGGTTTAGGGACAATTCAGGTACCTTGAAATTGCAGACCAGAGCACTTTCTTCCACATGTTTGCTGTGTCCCCCACATGGCTTCTCGCAAACTGCATATGGGACTTCTCATGGCTTTCTTTCAACAATGGTTTTCTTCTTGTCACTCTTCTATAAAGGTCAGATTTGTGGAGTGCATGACTAATAGTTGTCCTGTGGACAGATTCTCCCACCTGAGCTGTGGATCTCTGCAGCTCCTCCAGAGTTACCATGAGCCTCTTGGCTGCTTCTCTGATGAATGCTCTCCTTGCCCGGCCTGTCAGTTTAGGTGGACGGCCATGTCTTGGTAGGTTTGCAGTTGTGCCATACTCTTTCCATTTTCGGATGATGGATTGAACAGTGCTCCGTGAGATGTTCAAAGCTTGGGATATTTTTTTTTATAACCTAACCCTGCTTTAAACTTCTCCACAACTTTATCCCTGACCTGTGTTCCTTGGCCTTCATGATGCTCTTTGTACACTAAAGTTCTCTAACAAACTTATGAGGGCTTCACGGAACAGCTGTATTTTAACTGAGATTAAATTACACACAGGTAGACTCTGTTTACTGATTAGGTGACTTCTGAAGGCAATTGGTTCCACTAGATTTTAGTTAGGGGTATCAGAGTAAAGGGGGCTGAATACAAATGCACGCCACACTTTTCACATATTTATTTGTAAAACATTTTGAAAACCATTTATCATTTTCCTTCCACTTCACAATTATGTGCTACTTTGTGTTGGTCTATCACATAAAATCCCAATAAAATACATTTACATTTTTGGTTGTAACATGACAAAATGTGGGATATTTCAAGGGGTATGAATACTTTTTCAAGGCACTGTATGTATCAATATTAGTTTTCTTATGACAATGTCATCTATCTATCTATCTATCTATCTATCTATCTATCTATCTATCTATCTATCTATCTATCTATCTATCTATCTATCGTCGAAAACACAGGGAATACAATATCTGCAATTAATGATTTGCTCTTTTTTAAATTAAGCAAACTATAGTGCATTTAATTTAAGTACATTAAGGAAATTTTAAATGCTAGACACCACAAACCTTTTATTTATATAATAATTATAAAAATTCAGTTCACACAAAACATTTAAATAAATATTTTAATTCTTTAAAAAAATATAAATTGCAAACACATGGTAAAATAAAACATAAGACTCAAAGTATTACAGAATTTTTCCAACTTTCTCTCAGTGCTCCTAAGCAGACAGATCTCCACTACAGACGAAGTTTGGGTTCACCACTAGCATTGTGAAGGTTTAAGACATCCCCCATACATGTTATTTAAAGGAATTTTGTATTTTTAATGTTGTCCTTTTAAAGCTGCAATAAAATACCTTCTCCTAGCTGAAAACATTTTTTTAGATTTTTTTTTTTTTTTTGCATTGGTACATATTCCCCACAGCAGCCCCCAGCTACCCATGTCCTTGCAAAGATTGCAAACTGGCCTTGATTTGATACACAAAACCATTCATCCAACCTCTATATTTTTGCATTTTTTATTGTAAAATCAGTATAAAGGGAAATTTAGTGGTGGGAAAAAAGCACTTTTAACCAATCATTAATTTGCATATTATTTCTTTATTGGCCGTATAGCTGAGGTATGGTTGCAGTCCTATTTTGAGAGGCTTGTCCCCAGCAAACAAAATGTTCCCAGTGAGGTCCATGGCAGTAGCGTAGTATCTATGGGGTGGAGCAGTCCGCACTAGGTACTCCCGGTTAGAGGGTGCCCCAGTGCGGCCACCAACGATCTGCAGGGTGACAGTAATGTGCCGAGTACTGGAACACTCTCTGTTTTCCAGCATCTGCCACTGAAAGAAGTTGGAGCTGTCAGGTGGAGCGATCTCCATCCAAGAGTTGACCTAGAGTCTTGGCTCTACTGGAAGAGAGAGTTTGACTTGGGGGAGTAAGTAAACACTGAACACCAATGCTGGGGAGGGGATATTAGTACAGTCAGCCACTGACTACCAATGTTGGGGGTGTAGAGTTTCTGTTACAGCCAGCCACTGAACACCAATGCTGGGGAGGGTTATTCTACAGAGAGCCACTTACCACCAGTGCTAGAGGGTTGTAGTTACAGCCTATCACTGACCACCAGTGCTGGGGAGGGTTATTTTACAGCCAGCCACTGACCACCAATGCTGGAGGGTTGTTGCTTTAGCCTGTCACTGACCACCAGTGCTAGGGAGGGTTATTTTATAGCCAGCCACTGACCACTAGTGCTGGAGGGTTGTAGTTACAGCCAGCCACTGACCACCAATGCTGGAGGGTTGTTGCTTTAGCCTGTCACTGATCACCAGTGCTGGGAGGGTTTATTTTTACAGCAAGATACTGACCACCAATGCTAGGGGTTATTTTACAGCCATCCACTGACCACCAATGCTGGGGGGGGGGGTATTATTTCTACATCCAGCCACTTCTGGGGAGTTATTGATACTACCACTGATCACCAATTGTTATGGTGGTTTAATGTTACAGCCAGCTGCTCATCTTCAATGCCAGGGGGGGGGGTATTTTTACAGCCTGCCAATCTCCACCTAAGCTAAGGGGGGTTGGGAGTTAACATTACTACCAGGGACCACCAGTAGGGGGAATAATTACAGCCCTTTACATCATTGCCAAAGGCTTTTACTGCTGCCAATAACACCACAGCCGAGGGTTATTACTGTTGACAACGACAGCACTGTTGGGGGTTATCACTGCTGCCAATGATGCCATTGCCGGGGGTTATTACTGCTGCCAATAACACCAATGCTGGTGGTTATTACTGCTGCTAATGACGCCACTGCCGGGGGTTATTACTGCTGCCAATAACACCAATGCTGGGGGTTATTACTGCTGCTAATGACGCCACTGCCGGGGGTTATTACTGCTGCCAATAACACCAATGCTGGGGGTTATTACTGCTGGCAATGACAGCATTGCTGGGGTTTTTTTTTATAATGCTGCCAATGATGCCACTGCTGGAGGGTGTGTGATTTTGTGGATGTAGCTGTGGGAGGGGGTGTAGTTAAATGTGGACATGGGTGGTAGGGTGTCCCCATATTTAAATTTGGAAATCTGCTAACCATAGCCCCATAGCCCGAGAGCATGGCAAGGATGGGTGCATTGCCTATATACTTTGTGCTAAAAGTCATCCCTCATTCTTATTTTGGAAAAAAAGGTATAATGAAGGAGAAACAAACAAGCATGGATCATACAGGTCATACAGAAATTACATATAAAGTATTTCCAATTACATATACCTAAATCTACATATAGTAACAGCATAAACAGCAATAACAAGACACAAAAGAAGAGGTATGTAAAGGTCCTAAATTTAAAGTGTCTTTTGGAATCTTCCATGGAGAATACTCTCCATAAAGCCCCATAAAGCGGTTGCCATATATAGTGGCCCAGCCATCGTACATACTTGAGCTTTCGTATGACAGCACAGCCATATAATTTTTCTACCGGTGCATCAGTTTCACAGTGTAATACATTTCAACAGCAAAACACAAGAGCCCTACTAGTCCCCATTCACACTTAAGCACAGCGTCTGTATATGATTTTGCGTTTTTTTGTTTGCATGGCTTTTCCATGTTTTAAAGTGCAAAGTGCCATACAGGAGCTTCTTTGGGTCAGATTGTGCGTTTTTGGACCGATAGACATTTAATAGGGAAAAACACACGCAAAGTGTGTTTTTTTTTTCACAATCCTATTAAAGTCAATGGGGCCAAAAACGCCTCATTCTGCTTCAAAGGGAGCTCATGTACCTTATTGAGCTTCAGGTGTCTTAATGCTCAAATGTGAACGGGGACAATTTAAAAGCATGGGGTTTGGTTGAGCGTTCTGGAGCTCTGAACTTCAAATAGGGTGCAAATAGGGGCATCATGGTGGATTCTGGTCCGATGCTGCATCTGTGCCCTGCCGGCTCTAACACTGAGAACCGAGCAATCAAACACCGCTGATCACTCCGTTTTCAGAGTTCCAAGAGCAGAGAGCCGGTGACTGTCAGTCACCGGCTCTCTGCTCTTCCCCCTCCTCTCTCACTGGAGCGCTGGGCTGTGGAATGGGGCTCGAGAGGCTGACTCAGGCTCTCAGAGAGGCTGAGCCAGGTACCGGTCCAGGCATGTAGGCAGATCATATGGTCACGATCTGGACTCAACTGGCTCTGTGACATCAGCAGACAGTAGAATTCAGCCCGTTGTCTGCTGAAAATGGGTCACAGGAGTGCAGAACGAACTGCACTTCTGTGATCCACAGGAGAAGTACAGCCAAACAAGCTTTGGCTATACATCTCCTTTAAATTATAGCTGATCCCAAGGACAAACTATACCAGTCCTTTACTGTGGTGGCTGCATTTGTTTCCTTTTTTCAGGCCGAGAACATTTTTAGCAAGTAAAGACAATAGCCATAGATCCTGCCAGAAATTCTGTGTGCCTGCAAAAAATAATATCTTTTTCCCTTAAACTACTAATTTCTACATTCCCCATGAAAATGAGATGAACAAAGGCAGGCATGTTTGAAGTCTAGTCTATATGACAACTGTGGCACCCTCTGTAGATTCAGTGGAGGAGTAAGTGTAGCCAGCCAGGGATATATATATATATATATATATATATATATATATATATATATATATATATATATATATAACAATGCAACAAATGTCAGAAAAAGGTTAAGTCTTTTAAGTGGTTAAACTGACCTCATTTACAGACAGGGTAGAATCGCAATCTCAATTCTTTAACAATTAATCGTGCAGCTTTATCTGAGATCTATCAAAGTTAAATAAAATAAATAACACTGACACAAAACAATTAGGCTGAACCCTGGGACAAGCAAATATTTTCTAAACCTATTCATCATGTTTATTCTTCCTTGAATCTTGGTGTGCTTTGTCTATTTCTACCAGATCTGTGCAGTAATTCAGTGCTCTGTGCAGGAGGTTCCTACAATAACGACCAGTCACTGCTGCACTACTGCAGGATGACTGGTCTTGGCTCCGCCTCCTCCGGTAGTTTTCTGCAGCAAGCCTGTAGTGGGTGGGGCCTGCTGAGTCCCTCCCTCTCTACTCAGTGATGAGGTCATTACTACTTCTATGATGTCATATCTGGGTTTGGTGCACACAAAGTGGATTTCTATCCCTGGTGGAAACGGGGGAATATATTTGAGTGAAAATTTTTGTACCGATATTTCAGCAATTTTGTAAACAAGTGACTGGAAGCCCCTTCCTTGGCCTATTAGATGGGCAGCTCGCTGTAGTTTTGACATTGACTTCCATTTGGCAATAAAGCCTTCTGAGATCTGCTTGTAGAGCATGTGTTGTCTTCTGAATGAGAACCCTGGAAAGAAAAAGGAGGCACATTTATATATTTATGGAAAACCAATCAGGATTGGGCTTATACAAGAATCATACATATAAGAAAGAACTGCTGGAGAAACACCACTTTGAGCTACTTGGTGGTATAGATAAACAAAGCATAAATGTATTATTCATGAAAAAATAACCAATAAACAAACAGGTAAGAAAAAAGCACTGTGTACTCCCTACGTGCACCCCCCTCCCACCCTATAAAATAGAACATATTTCTTGTATGGGTGTCACAGGTACAATGAAGTCAAGGGAAATCTTCCCAATTAGGCCACAGACCAAGAATAAAAACCCAATAGAATTTTAATCTCTTCTCCACTTTATCCAAAACTATAAAAAATTGGTTGAAGTGACCCTGTCCTGTCTCGATGGTCTGTGCAGCATGGTAACATGTTTGGACAAAGAGATAATGGGTCTATGGTAATGGTGGGCTCTTCATGTTGTCACAAATACACTATATTACCAAAAGTATTGGGACATCTGCCTTTAGGCCTGATTCACACCTATTAATTTTTAGTGCTTTTTGCATTTTGCAGATTTTCACTACAGTCCATTCAACATGGTTTCCTATGGAACACGTTCTGTAGTGCAAATCTGCAAAATGTAAAAAAGCACTAAAAATGCCATAGGTGTGAATCAGGCCTTACACGCACATGAACTTTAATGGAATCCCAGTCTTAAGCCTCGTACACACGATCGGATTTTCTGCAGACAAAACCTCTGACTTTTGTCTGAAGGCATGTGCCTGGATTTTGTCTTTCATACAAACGGCAAGGAATTGTCGGCCAACAAACAGGAACGTAGTGACGTACTACGTGGTTTTTCAGCTCTTTAGCGCCACCCTTTGGGCTCCTTTTGCTAATTTCGTGTTTGTAGAACTTTTATGAGTGTTGATTCGCGCTTTTCATTTTGCGCTTTTCAGTTAGTTTCTAAACGGCCGTTCGTCAACCAGACATGTTGTGGAATCAGAGGAGATAACGTGTTATTTATTATTGGCCTTGGAGTTATTGCTTTGACCCAAGTCCAGTCCAGGAACAGGAGGAGGAGGATTTCTTTAACCAAAAATTGGTTGCTTTATTAATTGTGACCAATTCTGTCATATGCCTTTGCTGCGGGAGCTCCAAGAGAATAATCCGAATGATTTTCTGAATTATCTCCGGATGACAGACCCCTGCTTTCACCAACTCTTGGCATTGCTGACCCCCTATATTAAGAAGCAGGACACATGCATGAGGCTTTTGTTTAATTTTTTGGTTGAATAATAATGATTTGATTTGTTATATTTTCTATATTTTTGGATGCATAGAATGCACTTTTTGGTTAAGTTCTATTGGCAGATAGCATGTCTAATTTTATTTGTTTTCTTTTTTTAATGCACAATAAAAAAATTGTGTAGAATAATACTTGGCTATGTGTTTTACTTCAAATGACAGTTTGGGAGTAGGCAGTTACATTAAAAAAAAGACAATGTAAAATTAATAAGGGACACCAACATCATAACTTGCCCCCCAAAAAAAAAAAAAAAAAAAAAACAAGCATAATAATATTATTCTTGATATCACTAGAAAAAAAAAACCTTTGATAATTTGTTTGCAATAACTCCATCAGTATCACCAGCAAAGCAGCTTCATTATTATCCCATTAAAGAAGAAGAGAATTGTGCGCTGCATTTTGAGATTTTATAATTTTCCACGTCACGAATGTTAATTCTCCATTACGAACGCTAGTTTACAAGACCGACCGCTTCTGGGTTGTCATTGCTTCCAAGCATGCGTGTTTGTACTGTAGACTTTTGTCCGACGGACTTGTGTACACACGATCGGAAAATCCGACAACAGACATTTGTCCGCGGAAAATTTTAAAGCCTGCCATCCGACAACAATTGTCCGATGGAGCGCACAAGCGGTCGGATTTTCCACCAACAGCCTGTCATCACACAATTCCCCGTCGGAAAATCCGATCGTGTGTACGAGGCTCAAGTCTGTAGGATTCAATATTGAGTTGGCCCACCCTTTGCAGCTATAACAGCTTTAGCCCCGGTTCACACTGACAGCAAGAATAAAATCGTGCGAGTTCAGCTGAACTCGCACAATTTCATTTCCGCATTTCAGTCCCGACTTCAGGGGCGATTTCTGAGACATTTGTGCGGGTTCCTACAGAGATGTCTATGGAATATGCTCTATGAGGCTGCATCTACATACAGTTTATACCACACATCCAGCGGCCAATCACAGTTGGAGCAGGCCTCCGGCGGCGCGCACGCGCGCCCCAGAGCTGGAGGAGGAAATCACGTACAGGTACGTGATTTTGCGTTTAAGGGCTGCCCTGCCGCGGTATATGTACGCGGGGCGGTCCTTAAGCGGTTAAACGAG
Source organism: Aquarana catesbeiana (assembly GCA_037953035.1). Classification (NCBI taxonomy): domain Eukaryota; kingdom Metazoa; phylum Chordata; class Amphibia; order Anura; family Ranidae; genus Aquarana; species Aquarana catesbeiana. The sequence goes on from JBBHAA010002037.1 coordinate 77,826, forward strand.
ATGCGATTCTGCCGTGATTGTTGCGCGACGTGACCGCAGAATAACACAAGTTTTAAAAACACGCTACGCTTGTCGCCCTAAAAAGAAGCATTAGCTTTTTTTTGGGGCATTAAACACGCATAGGGCAGCCCATGAAGCGGATGTGCGACATGCAAAATCGTGCAACCAAAATCACAAGAGGGAACGCTTGTTCCCGCTACATGAAAGTGTGAATGCAGCCTAAAAGAGGCATTTTTTTTATAGCCCCGTGTGCATGAACCCCATCACATTTACAGCTCTCACCTACATTTTGTTGCAACAAACATGTGAGATAAAAGAACCCAATATAAGAATTCTGAATACTCACCATACTTTCCATGCATGCATGCTTGTGAAACTTTATTCTCCGAAGTAAATATGTAACACATATAAGTAAGATGAAAACAATAACGACAATAATGACAATGATATCAGGCTTAGGATTCCCAAAAGAATCTTCAGTTGCTGTTGAATAAAAGAATTCTATTAGTAACAAGATAAAAAAAAAATGACATCAGATCAATGACTGAAAGTCAATGTACTCTTTTTTGTTTTTTTTTAAAAGGATAACTAAACCCTAGAACAAAAAATCTAAGAAGAACATTTTCAGCACATACACAAAATACCTGTTGATCCTGCCAGAAATGCTGTGTCTATACCTCTTTTTGTGTGCATAACTGGAACCATAAAACAATATTATCTTCCAGCTATAATCTACTAATCTCTATATCCCCCATGTAATGGGGATGAACAAAAGGCAGACATGTTTGAAGTCAAATATATCAACAGAACAGCGCTGATTCCAATAATAATAATAAATGAACAATCTTTAAATCCTTATGTAAAAAAATAAATCAAATAAATATAAATATATATATATATATATATATATATATATATATATATATATATACACATATATATATATATATATATATATATATATATATATATATATATATATATGTATATATATATACATATAGATATAGGATGTACCTGTACGCCCATTTGCCCAGCTGTGCCATTGTGCCGACGTATATCGTCGTGCGCTGGTCGGCAAGGGGTTATTGTGCACAAATCTTAGTTCAACCTATGGAATACATAAGTGAACTAAACAGTGTTTTTGGAGTAGCACTTTTAAAAATTATCTAAAGTCGAATGCAATGCAAGGGGAACAAAACGATAACACTATGCAGGTAGGTAGGTACATTCGATTGATAAAGTGCTACAGTCGGTGTGACAACTTACTTGTATCCTTTAGAAATTCGGAGAGATATTTGTCGGAGGGGAGTGCCGGGTGACTCACCACACAGACCACCTTCTCTTCCATTCCCCGAGGGACTCTGAGAGTGAAGTTACTTATGGTGGTCACTGTTCCATTTGGATAGTCAATGGTGTACACCTGAGGCATTGATGCCAAACTACCCGTAGAGTTCCATGAGATCTCCGGAGCCGGCTTGCCGGTGGCTGAACAGGTGACAACATGCATCTTCTCTGAGCTGTCCGGAGATTTGGCCGGATGTATTTCCAGAATAGGGTCTGATATATTTCTTTCTAGATATAAAAGAAAACCAAACAACCCATTAGATAATCATTACAGGAAAAAAAAAACACTTGGGGGGGCACAGTAAAGAAGTTACTACACTACACTTTCACATTGACTGTTACGAATTCAGCAAAGCTTTGAAACAGTTTTGGAAGAACATCCAAAACACGTGTGCCAGATCCAGGTATTTCTTACTTTTGGTACTTAATGAATCTGTTGCTGCGGTTGCGACAGATTTAAAAAGAATCTCTGCACTTCACACATAAGCAAACTGGAGGTAATTAAAACCAAGTCTGAGTGGGCATACAGAGAGACACCGGTGCTCAGAATGGGGTATTTTATGTCGGGAAGCTGTCATGAATGTGAGCTCCTAGTTGCTAGGACGCCATGGGTCACTGGCTTCCTAGCAACCAAGGATCCCCAGCCTGATTCAGCTGCTGAGATTATCCAGCTCACAGCTGAACGTAAACACATGGGCAGGGGATACTTGCTGGCATTATTACCCAAATTTGGCAATGGCCATATTTGAGAAATGACAGGAATCTTCCAGATGGTTGCTGGATGGTTGCTACGACGCAGCTGGCTTCTTTACAAGCAATGACAAGAGTGTCCTCAGTGTGGCCCCCTCCATGCCTCTGATAAGTTTATGTACCTGTCTCCAACAGGTACATGAATTTGTTGCGTGGAGGCACAACAGTTTTCTAAAAAGTTCCGTAGGCTCCCTTAATGAATCGCTCTGTGGTCAATTTATTACATTTTATTTTAGAAGTTCTTTTTGGATATAGTATTTTGGACAGAGTAAGGGAGGGTTATACACCTGAGAGTTTTTTTTCTTTGCCCTTTCTTACATCGGTAGCCAAAAGGAAGAATGTTCCCTACATTGGTGATCAGTGGGAAGAATGCCCCTTATATTGGTGGTCAGTGTGAAGAATGTTCCTTACAATGGAGGTCAGTGGGAAGAATGCCCCTTACATTGGTGGTCAGTGGGAAGAATGTTCCTTACATTGGTGATCAGTGGGAAGAATGTCCCTTACATTGGTGGTCAGTGGGAAGAATGTTCCTTACATTGGTGGTCAGTGGGAAGAATGTTCCTTACATTGGTGGTCAGTGGGAAGAATGCTCTTTACATTGGAGGTCAGTGGGAAGAATGCCCCTTACATTGGTGGTCAATGGGAAATATGCGCCTTACATTGGTGGTCAGTGGGAAGAATGCCTCTTACATTGGAGGTCAGTGGGAAGAATGCCCCTTACATTGGAGGTCAGTGGGAAGAATGTTCCTTACATTGGTGGTCAGTGGGAAGAATTCTCCTTACATTGGTGATCAGTGGGAAGAATTCTCCCTACATTGGTGATCAGTGGGAAGAATGCTCCTCACGTTGGGAGTCAGTGGGAAGAATGCTCTATACATTGGTTGGTCAGTAGGCAGAATGTTCTTTGCATTGGTGGTTAGTGAGAAGAATACAGTTTACATTGGTCATCAATGGGGAAAAATGTCTCCTTGCAAGGGTGGTCGGAATGTTACCTTTACAGGTAGCTAAAAAGATCATGTCATGCAGCAGGCTCTGCCAAGTGGCAGGACTATGCAGGCACCATCAGATGGGAGGTCAACCAGACACAGCTCACAGAACCCTTATTGATAATAGCTGCACTAGGGGTTAAATTCATTCTACTGAATAGATTTCGTAAGTAAAAACCAGGGATGACAGATCACTTTTTTTTTTATCAGGAGAGTAGAACTGAAACCCTCCTTCAATAACCATTAATAGATATTGACTTTGGCATATGTCCCGCACAGGCAAATTGACTTTTTTTGTTGTTGAAATTCCCTTTTAGGAAATTCCTTCTACAAGTGAAACTGAAAGTAAAGCTGAGAACACGTCATGTCTCGCACTATTCCCTGTTATTGGTTATGTTCTGGGAAACTGGGCAGTTCCATAGTAAACCACGCTCTCATATTTCCCTTAGTTAAAGAAACTTTCCCGCTGTCCAATTTCTCGTACAACAACCTCTATTTATCTTTGGTGTTGAGATCTGTGTAAATACATCTACTGTTTAACATTTCCTGCTTCCTTCATATTTTTGCACTGATTATTTTTCAACTAGTTATATAAAGGAAAAGTAGCTTTTTGTCTGAGTCAGGCCTCTTTCACACGAGGCGGGCTCCGTTTCTACGGAGCCCGCCTCGGTCCGCCGGCTCAGCGGGAGATCTGTCCGTTGATCTCCGCTGAGCCGGCGGATGACAGGTCCCTCTCTGCTCACTGAGCGGGGAGGGGCTTGTCAGGTGCCACTGCCGCCTATGGAGGGATCGGACGAAAACGGACAGCGTGTCCGTTTTCGTCAGATCTCCCCCGATCCGATCCGCCAGCGATGGACCTGGACGTAGGGCCATCCGTCTGCTCTTCAGCGGGTCGGACCGGGTCGGATGTCAGCGGACATGTCTCCGCTGACATCCGACGCTCCATAGACTAACATGGAGCGCCCGTTCAGGTCCGCCGTCAAAACTGACAGGCGGACCTGAACAGTCCGATCGTGTGAAAGGGGCCTCAAAGAGCAGGAAGTAAAAGAAAATGATTACAAAACAAAGAGGAAATTCCGTCTTAGCTGTCATCTGATCTGGAATGTTTATTCTTACTGCTTGCTCAAGTGTCAATGCTAAAAATACTGTTTTTTCCCCAATGCTTACCTACTTTCTGGGAGACAATGCTCACTGGGAAAAAGACAATAAATCAGCCTTTCTCAACCTTTTCAACACAGAGGAACCCTTGAAATAGTTCCCCGTTCTCGGGGAACCCCTGCTAAAAATTTGAAATCTACAACTCATGATACATTAGTGTGATGGTCAGTAGGAAGAATGGTCCCTACACTTGTGGTCATTGGGAAGAATTACCTCCTTACAGATAGTTAAAAAGATCAATGGTGTCAGTGGGAACTTATCTGAGAGGCAGAAGATGCTCAATGCTGAAGGAACCCCCAGCAACCTCTGGAGGAACCCTGGTTGAGAAATCTCACCAGTGGGGAAATCTCACCAGTGGGGACACGGTAATAAAAACCTGGAAGAGGTTTTACTACTTCCTCATTCTATCCAAACCTAACAAAATATTTGGCTTATAAACAAATCACTGTGCCATGTTAATAATGTTTATCATTGATATCCAGGCGACTGGTGAGGCATTGCTTCATTGAAATCTGGATGGGCTTACTGAGTGTGAATGTCAGTTGATGGTGCATCGTAGGTGAAACACAATCTATTGCATTAGGGTGTGCATCCCAAAATATATATAATCAGTAGGGCAGAGATTGGTGTCAGTAGGGCATTGGACTGTGTTAGTTTTCTATTGTTAATTTTTAAAATTTTTATTATTTTTTACAATTTTTTTTAATACTTTTTTTTACACTGGGGAGAGGGTGCTTTGGTGAAATATCAGCAATCTAAACAGACCCCTGATGTCTCACTTCTGAGACAGAGAAAGGGACTGAGGACAGATATTCCCCAGTCCTTTTCTCTATAGCCTCAGCTGCACTGATCAGTGAATGAATGGGAAGTGCTCTGTGCTGAGCGACTTCTTGATCATTCACAAAATGAAGCACAGTTTACTATACTTCAGATATGAATGGACAAAGGAGTGATTGGTACCGATCACTCACAGTGTTCATTCAGAAAGGAAGGGTCCCGTAAATTACATATTTACTGGCCCTTCGCCTGCTCTCTATCCTGAAACTTCCCCTGCAGCAGCCGGTGGGAGAGGAGAGGAAGCTGGCAGCGTTGCAGGGGACAAGAGGGGGGGGGGGGTGTCCAGACAGCAGGGGGAATCTGCACCACACAGGGTGATTAGGGTGTGCCCAGGCATATCCACCACACCCCATGTGCACGCCTATGTGGTGCATATTTTTACAGCAACCAAGTAAATTATAGTGAAAGCCCAGCTGTCGGACTCCCTCTCCTCAACAGCTGTGAAGAACAGGGCACTTTGGACTTTCACCAATGAGATATTGATGAAGAAACTAACCTATAGACGCATTGGGGTTGATTTACTAAAACCGCAGCATGCTAAATTTGGTGCAGCTCTGCATAAAAACCAATCAGCTTCCAGGTTTTATTGTCAAAGTTTAACTGAACAAGCTGAAGTTAGTAGCCAATTGGCTACCATGCACAGCTGCACCAGACTCTAATGCCGCGTAAACACAAGCGGTTTTGCTGTTGGAATAAACTCAGACGTAATTGCGACGGATTTCCGCTCAAGCTGTCTTGCATACACGCGGTCACACCAAAGTCCGACCGTCCAGAACGAGGTGACGTACAACACGTACAATGGGACTAGAAAACGGAAGTTCAATAGCCAATAGCTTCCGTCTCGTACTTGCTACAGAGCATGCGTCGTTTTTGGTACGTCGGAACAGCATACGGACGAGCGGGTTTCCTGATAGTAATTAGTTCCGTCAGAAAAATTTAGAACATGTTCTCTTTCTAAGTCCGTCTGAATTTGCGACAAAAAAAGTCCGATGGGGCATACACACGATCGGAATATACAATGAAAAGCTCCCATTGGACTTTTGGTCTCTCACTTCTTACCATCTGACTTATACGTGACTTTTTATCTATTACTGAGATCAACTTTTCACAAATTACAAGATGCACCCCTGGCCCTTCTGCTCCTGCCTTCCTTTACCCCATCTATCTATCTATCTATCTATCTATCTATCTATCTATCTATCTATCTATCTATCTATCTATCTATCTATCTATCTATCTATCTATCTATCTGTTAAATGTTTTTAACAATATTACGGACTGTGGAAAATGTTGCATTTTATTTGGAAATCAAGGTCCCAGAGTCTGGAGGAAGAGTGGAGAGGTACAGGATCCAAGTTGCATGAGGTCCAGTGTGAAGTTTCCACAGTCAGTGATGATTTGAGGAGCCATGTCATCTTCTGGTGTTGGTCCACCGTGTTTTATCAAGTCCAAAGTCAGAGCAGCCCTCTACTAGGAAATTCTAGAGCACTTCATGCTTCCCTCTGCTGACCAGCTTTATGGAGATGTGGATTTTATTTTCCAGCAGGACTTGGCACCTGCCCACAATGCCAAAAATACCAATACCTGGTTTAATGATCATGATGGCATCACTGTGCTTGATTGGGCAGAAAACTCGCCTGACCTAAACCCCATAGAGAATCTGTGGGGTATTGTCAAGAGGAAGATGAGAGACACCAGACCCAACACTGCAGATGAGCTGAAGGATGCTATCAAAGCAAACTGGGCTTCCATAACACCTCAACGGTGCCACAGGCTGATCGCCTCCATGCCACGCTATAATTCATTATGCAGTAATTGCAGTAAGATGCAGTAATTCATGCAAAAGGAGCCCCAACCAAGTATTGAGTGCATACTATACTGTACATGGACTTACCTTTCAGTAAGCCAACATTTCTGTATTAAAAATCCTTTTTTTATTGGTCCTATGTAATCTAATTTCCTGAGATACTGAAAGTTGGGAATTCACTAGCTGTAAGCCATAATCATCAAAATTAAAAGAAATAAATGCTTGAAATATATCACTCTGTGTGTAATGCATCTATATAATATTTATCAGTTTTACTTTTTTAATTAAATTATTGAAATAAATTAACTTTTTGATGATATTCTAATTTTATGAGATGTACTTGTACTGCCTGGAAACTACATGTGTTATCTACTGTGACTACTGGGGGAAGGACCAGTCTATTTAGGAAATCCTTTGAATGTACATAATGATTGTACATAATGATTGTACATAATGATTGTACATAATGGTTCACTGGGATTTTTAATTTTGTAACCAAGAAAAAAAAAACCCTCTGTGCTTAGTTTTGACCTTTGTCATAGGGGAAACAAACACCACAGCAATTTGCTTTTTGTGAAATCAGAAAAAAACTCCATGACCTGAGAATGAACCCCCCTACTCACTCTATACACATCAAACAAAAAAAAAAATAATTAAAATAATATATATAATATAAAATAATTAAAAAAACAAACTAAAAAAAAAGTTTGTCTATAGCTATAGTATGTTATAACTAATTCTATGGCCTCTCCTGATATGGCCTCTGCTAAGGGGGCATTTTTCAAAGCAGGCTTAGCAAACTATCTGAGCGTAAATCCAAGCTATCCACTTCTATACAAATCTGCTTCACTAGTCGGAGAGAAGCAGAATTCAGGAAGAGCACTTGTCCTTCAAACCTTTAAACCTTCCTCCGGTGAATATATTATTTTGCCAATATTTGTGACCATCACACTTATATGAGCTTGTTGGACATCTCATTCCAAATTATGGGCATTGCTTTGGAGTTGGGTCCCCCTTTATGCATTGAACAGTCTTCACTCTTCTGGGAAGGCTTTCCACAAGAATTTGTCATTGATGATTTCATAATCACAAAATTATGGGTATTGCTTTGGAGTTGGGTCCCCCTTTATGCATTGAACAGTCTTCACTTTTCTGGGAAGGCTTTCCACAAGAATTTGTCATTGATGGTTTCATAATCCAAAAAAAAATGGGCATTGCTTTGGAGTTGGGTCCCACTTTGTGGATTGTACAGTCTTTACTCTTCTGAGAAGGTTTTCCACAAGAATTTGTGGTCGAGTGTTCCATAATTCCAAAACTATGGGCATTGCTATGGAGTTGGGTCCCCCATTGTGGATCGAACATTGTTCAGTCTTCTGGGAAGGTTTTCCACATGAATTTGTGGTCGAGTGTTCCATAATTCCAAAATTATGGGCATTGCTTTGGAGTTGGGTCCCACTTTGTGGATTGAATAGTCTTCACTCTTCTGGGAAGACTTTCCACAAGCATTGTGGTTGAGTGTTATTAAGCGGGTTTGTGGGAATTTGTACCCATTCAGCCTAAAGAGCCTTTGTGAGGTTGGGTACTGATGTTTGATGAGAAGGCCTGGCTTGCAATTGGAGTTTCAACTCATCCCAAAGATGTTCAGTAGGGTTGAGGTCAGGGCTTTTTGAAGGCCACTCAAGTTCCTCCACACCAAAAACTCTTCAAACAATGTCTTTTACACGGGCACAGTCATGATGGAACAGAAGAGGACCTTCACCAAACTGTTTCCTCAAGATTGGATGCTCACAGCTTGGTGCACTCTAGCATTACCAGTACCTTTTACAAGAAACACCTGAACTTTATCATTTGATTTTGGAAGTGATTGTCCAGGCAGCTCATATAGGGGTGATGGTCAGTTGTCAATTAACTTTGGGCTATATAATATACATCATATGTATTATCAAAAAACACAGATGGCACAGAGGTTTGGAAAGTACCCTCAGTCACATATTGCAGTTCTTACCATGGACCTCCAGGCAGATTGTTCCAGAATTAGCTCCAGTTGGATAAACGTTAAAGATACACTTAAAACACCCCTGATCTTCCATGGTCACTGGGTTGATGGTGATGGCGGACAAACTGAGCGTGTCCACTGTATGTTGTTCAGTCCGATTAGATAAGTGCCCCAGTATCCTCTCGCCGTACATTTTGCTGCAGGTAGCCACCGGCCCGGTGTGGTTGCCTGTCTCCTTCTGCCATGTAATTTGGAAAATTTCTTGGCTGGCCTGCAGCCTGCACTGGAGGGTCACATTGCCACCAACTGTCACTTCTTGCTTTTTCATGCTTATTACCATGACTGAACCTTTAGTAACAAGACAAATAAAGTAATAATCAATGGTATCATCAACATCCACAACGTGGATGGATTAAGCGTTGGACTATCTACTCAAAGACATTTGGGACCCAGTTCTTCAGCAAAGAACCCGAAGAACTCAACTATCCTTCTTAATGATGGACCAGCATGGATGGATGGCATCCTAGAGGAATGTATTAATGGCCATCGTTTATAGAGATGAGAGTATAATAAAAAGCCCACTTCACCAGTGATATGGGCTTCTTATGGGATGTGGGATACAAATGTGTTTTATTGAGATCCTTTTTCCTGCAGTCAGCAAAAATGGAGAAGGAAGCAGGGGGGGCTTAGACAGACCCTCTTAAAGCAATACTAAATCCCAAAACAAAAATGTAATATATTACAGATTACCAGTTCTTAAAATGTGGTGACTGCTATCGTTTAATTTTATTAGACCCCTTTCACACTGGGGCCACCGTGCGTTAGCGGTGCAGCGCTGCTCGTTTTAGCTTTACCGCTTTTCGGCCGCTAGCGGGGCACTTTTAACCCCCGCTAGCGAACGAAGAAGGGGTTAAAAGCACCCATGTTGTGGTGCTTCCGAATCGCTTTTCAGACACTTTGGAAGTGCTGCCCATTCATTATAAAGGGCAGGGCTTTTGGGAGCGCTGCTCAAATGAAATGTAAAAAAAATAATAAATTATAATAATATATAAATACACAAATATTTAAAGAACATCAATAAATAATGAATAGAATAAAATGATTATGTAATAATAAATACATAATAATTAACCCCGAACCTTAAAAAAATGAAATACATTATTATTATTATTATTATTATTATTAATAATAATATTAATAATAATAATAATAATAATAATAATATTATTATTAATATAAAAATAATAAATCAACACCCAAAATCAATAATAAAAATATAATAATATATAATTATTCCTATTAATTTATATATTTTGTGTTAGGGTGTTTAGTTACCGTATTTATTTATTTAATTTTTTTTAAGGGTTAGGGGTTAATTATTTATTTATTATTACATAGTATTCATTTATTGTATGTATTTATTATTTATTTATGATTATTTCTATTTATTTGTGTATTTACTTTACATTTTTACTATTAGTATTATTAGTAGGGATATTATTAACACCCTAAGGGCCCTTTCACACTGAGTCGGTTTGCAGGCGATATTGCGCTAATAAAAGCGCCTGCAAACCGACCCGAAAGTGCCGCTACTTTGTCTCCAGTGTGAAAGCCCCGAGGGCTTTCACACTGGAGCGGTGCGCTGGCAGGACGGGAAAAAAAGTCCTGCTAGCAGCATCTTCGGAGCGGGGAAGGAGCGGAGTGTATACCGCTCCTTCACCGCTCCTGCCCTTTGAAATCAATGCGACAGCGCGGCTATACCACAGGAGGCGGGCTCCGTTTCTACGGAGCCCGCCTCGGTCCGCCGGCTCAGCGGGAGATCTCTCCGTTGATCTCCGCTGAGCCGGCGGATGACAGGTCCCTCTCTGCTCACTGAGCGGGGAGGGGCTTGTCAGGCACCGCTGCCGCCTATGAAGGGATCGGACGAAAACGGACAGCGTGTCCGTTTTCGTCAGATCTCCCCCGATCTGATCCGCCAGCGACGGACCTGGACGTAGGGCCATCCGTCTGCTCTTCAGCGGATCGGACGGGGTCGGATGTCAGCGGACATGTCTCCGCTGACATCCGACGCTCCATAGACTAACATGGAGCGCCCGTTCAGGTCCGCCGTCAAAACTGACAGGCGGACCTGAACAGTCCGATCGTGTGAAAGGGGCCTAACCCCTTACCCTACCCAAAAAAAATAAACAAATAAACGACAATAATAAATGAATAATAATAATAACAAAGAAATAAAAGGTGATGGAAAAGCTAAAAAAGCGTAAAAACCTAGCAACAAATGATGCAACAGTTTTCTCTATTGGCTAATGATAAAAAAAAATCATTGTATAAAAACATGCAAAAGAAGGCGCCATCGTGCATAAGAAGGCGCCAAAATCGCGCAGAAAAAATGATTCAAAGATGCTATGCTCAGGTGTGAACGCAGCCTTAGGTATAAAGGTTTACATAAAGAAGCCGATCATTGTAAGCACCCCTGTCAGTGGTTAATGGTTTGTCTCAACCCTCTAACTGTCACTTTTGCCCGACAGTGTGGTCTGCTAAAAGAAGTTGGAAAAACGCAAACTTATACCGGCCCCCCTTACATGCCAGATTTGGCATGGAATTGTTTTTTTGGGGGGGGGGATGCGTTTTTCATACGGTTTTCCTCACGTTGCCATAATTTGCACATAGGGCAGGTTGTTCATTTTAGCGGGATGCCCTGCATGCGACAAAGAACCATTTTTTGAGCTTTGGCGTCTTTTCTGTTCAAAAGACTATGCGCCTTGCTTGCCACGTTTGAAGGGCCATCAACAATGAGTGGTAAAATGAGCGCGTTCACGTGCTACACAAGTGTAAAGGCAGCCTTAAGGGTCACTTCACACCACATGCAGTCCAGTGTATTTTTTTTTCTGCAACAAAAACGCATGGGAAATAAATTATATGGTTTCCAATGGCATAGTTCACACCAGAGCAGTCTGTTCCAGGGTATTCCAGTTCCAGAAAAAAAAAGTAGAACATGATGCATTCTTCCTGCACTGGACTGTACTGGAATGTGGTAAAATGTATCAAAAGTGCATTGGAATGGATTAAAAATGCACCTGACCCCAGTACAGTGGGGAAAAAAACAGGAAAAACACAAGAAAAAAAAGCATCTGGAGCGCATCCAGAAACGCATAAAAAATGCACGAGAATGCATCAAAAACGCACTGGAACTCGCCAAAAACGCGCATGCAGAAATGCACTGGAACGAATCTGGAGGACGGTTTTGTGGTGAGAACCTTTCCCTAAAGCGTAATTAGGGCTGGTTCACACCACAAAAACGCACTCCAGATATGTTCCAGAATGCGTTTTTTTGCATTGCACGTATTTGGCGCGTTTCTAGGCCCGATTTTTTTTTCTTCTTTTTTCCTGTATTTTTTTTCTTTTCACTGTATTGGGGTCCAGTGCATTTTTTTAAGCATTTTACTGCTTTCCAGTACAATCCAGTGCAGGAAAAAAAAACACGCTCTCCTTTTTTTTTTTGGGAACTGACCGCACTGGTGTGAACTATGCCATTGGAAACCATATAACCTACTTGCCATGCGTTTTTTTGATGCAGAAGAAAAAAAAAAAAAAAAACGAAAAAAAAAAAAACACAACGCGCACTGGACTGCATGTGGTGTGAACTGGCCCTGACACCCAAAAAGCCAACATTTATTATAATGCAGCTTACCAATCATTTAGATGTGATGGCTGCATTCCTTTTCTTTTTTTTTTTTTTAGCCTTTCTTTCTTGTATTTTTCACCTGGTGATCCGGCCAGTAAGTCCGTTGTTTTTCAAAAACAACAAGCTGTCCTGCAGATGTAGCAGTGAGAGGACTGAAACAAACTATATATCACTGGCAGGGGTGCTTACAATGGTCAGCTTTTGCTTATTCATGTAAAAACTTTACCCCAAAAGGAAAAAAAAAACAGTTTGCCGCAACGGATTATAATATGTAAGCAGGAGTTCGGCTTCAGTTTGTTAGTGTATCTAAATCTGCCAGTACATCTAACCCCCCCCCCCCCCAGACTGACAATGCTGCTGTCCCTCCTGTGCCCCTTCATCCAGAGTGTGATACTTACTGTGAGCTGAGCAGCAGAGAGAGAGGAGGAGAAGACCGAGCCAAGTCATGTTCACAGCTGAGTGGTGTGTGAGGAACTGTCACTTCTATTTATATACTATCTGCACCAACAAGAGGGAATTCCCCATTACACATATATACACACGCTGGAAAAAAATCCCAGGGGTCAGGTTCGGGTAGATCTGACATAGATCTAGGGGAGTTCTGGGGTTTTCTATGCCCCGCCCCCCTCCCAGGGCCGTTTTATCGAGCGGGCACTAGTGATGTCCAGTTCATGAACAAATCGTTCTTTTGAATCGGTTCTTTTCAGTGAATCGATTCATCCAAGTGAACTGATCCTTTCACTAGTATGCACTCAATACATAAGCAGAGCAGGCCTGGTAATATGATCCTAGAGTGGGAGCTCAGCCCCTCCCTGCAACCAATCAGCGTGCTCGAGGCACAGTGACACTCAGGAACTGGATACAAACTTTAACCACTTCAATACAGTGCACTTAGACACCTTCCTGCCCAGGCCAATTTTTCAGCTTTCAGCGCTGTCGCAGTTTGAATGACAATTGCGCGGTCGTGCTACACTGTGCCCGAACTAAATTTTTTATCATTTTGTTCCCACAAATAGAGCTTTCTTTTGGTGGTATTTGATCACCTCTGCGGTTTTTATTTTTTGCTAAATAAATAAAAAAAGACCGAAAATTTAAAAAAAAAATAATAGTTTTGCTTTTGTTTCTGTTAAAAAAATTTGTAAATAAGTAAGTTTTCTCTTTTCACTGATGGGCACTGATAAGGCGGCACTGACACGGCGGCACCGATGAGGTGGCACCAATGAGCGGGCACTGACGATTGGCACTGATGGGCACTGGTAGGCGGCACTGATGGGTGGCACTGATATGCAGCACTGATGGGCATTGATAGGCGGCACTGATGGGCACTCATGGGTGACACTGGGTGGCACTAGAGAAGCAAGATGATACCCCAGCTCCACTGCCAGTATGATGTTCTATGAACTGTGATCCGGTGCTCTAGCCAGAAAGTTCAGGCCCCAAAATTAAATACTTGAATCAGAAAAGGGCTGGCAACTCAGATGCTCTTAAATAAAAGTCCTTTATTGGGTTAAATGGATACACGGGTACAGGCTACGCTGACGCATTTCGGCTAAGAAGCCTTCATCAGTGGGTGGCACTGGTTGGCACTGATAGGCAACACTGATGGGCACTGAGAGGCGGCACTGCTGGGCACTGATAGGGTGGCACTGATAGGCAGCACTGATAGGTGGCACTAATATGCGGCACTGATAGGCATCCCTGGTAGCACTGGCAGTGGTAGGCATTGGAGTGGGCACAGATTGGCAGCTGCCTGGGCACAGATTCATATTTCCTTGGGGGTCTAGGGGGCATACCTGGTGGTCCAGTGTGGTGGCCATCCTGGTGGTCCTGGGCGGGATCCGAGGGGGGGCTGTGCTGATAAACAATCAGCACAGAGCCCCCCGTCAGGAGAGCTACCGATCGTCTCTCCTCTACTCCTGTCTGTCAGACGCGAGTGAGGAAAAGCCGATCACCGGCTCTTCCTGTTTACATCGTGATCAGCCGTGATTGCATTTGTGCTCTGATGGTCTATCGTGATGGTCACAGACCCGGGGATGTATCACATATGTCTGGGACTTGCTCAATGTATCACATATGGTTCTCCTTTTCTTTTTTCATTTACCCCTCACTCGCTGTGTAGGTCATCCCCTTTCACCATACACAACACCAATTTTCCATCATTGTTGGTGCTAATATTTTTCCAGGCACAATTTAGGTTTTTTTACATTTTGGTTCTCGTTTTCTTTTTCTTCCTTTTTTCTTTTTGCTTCTCCTGCTCAGCTTTTTGTCTTGATGTATTTTTGACTACGGCCCATACATTAACTTCCATAATTACATCATAAGTCTTCCATACATACATTATATTTATTATTTTCAAATGCAACCCCCATTGGGCATTTCTCATTTTTTGAATCTATTATTTGATGCCTTTTCGGTTTCAACACATCCCTTAAGACTTATGCATCCTCATACATCCTCCTTTTTTTAGATTTGCCCATGGATACATCCAGACCACAGACCAGATGTCTTTCTGTCAGTCCGTGCCATGCGTCCTGGTTCTGTCCTGCTGAGTTCCCGGTTGCAAAGCCCCCTCAGCTCCCGAACCGGCATTGCTTGTGGCCGCCATCTTCGCATCCAGGGTTTTGGTTACCAAGCCCAGTTGATTGGTGAGTATGAGGCCTTTATGTATTGACCTCACTTGCCAACCATCTTTCTTGCCCCGACCCATCTAATAAATCACATTTATTCACCATTTCAACATTTTTGTTATAGAAAAACCCAGTATGCATCTGCCCCTGACAAACGAGAACAGACTTGCGAAACGCGTAGGGCACCATCGATGCTATCCGCATGCCCACTCTGCTGGGTATCCGCAGTTGGCCATACCATGTTCACACATTGCTGCCACTTATGTTTATGTATTCTCTGGGTTAGATGATGTATGTGCATTTATTGGTTTTAATGTTCATCATGGATCTTGCTACTTGTTATGGGTGTACAAACTGATTGCAGTGTTATTGCATTTGTTTTTTACCTATGCTGTTAACTAGGCTACTATGCCGGGTAACGCACATTTATTGTTGTTCCCATTTGTTTTTAAAGCCTCTGTATCAATAAATCAATTTTTATTGCAGTCTGTGTATACGTGTACCTATCCCTCTCACCTCATTTAAAGTCCCAACGGGCTAGCTTTCCTTGTTCGATCACGTGGTAAAGAGTCTCCGTCAGAGACTCTTTACCTAGATCGGTGTTGCAGGGTGTCAGACTGACACACCACAACAACGATCGCCGCGATGCACGCCCCCGGGGGCGCGCAGCGGTTTGATATCCTGATCACGTCATATGACGTCCGGTCAGGAATATCAAACCACTTTGCCGCCATCATTTTGTAATAGGGCGGGCAGCAAGTGGTTAAAACAAGAGTCAAAAGTACACAGTACACCGAGTAAAGAATCATACGAGTTACTGAGTTAAAGAATCATATGAGTTGTTAGATCACAGTACACTGAAAGAATCACGAGTCACCACCAGTACTTTACAGAGCATAATGAGGCCCCTTTCACACTTGTGTGACTTGTCCTACGACTTGGGACTACAAAGTCGCATGACAAGTGGCACCCCCATAATTTCCAATGAGTACCAGTCATATCTGTGTGTCTTCAAGTCACAGCGACTTCAAAGTAGTCACTGCACTACTTTGGTCCGATTTTGATGCGACTTGAGGCAGAGACCTCAAGATTACATAGGCATTGCTTCAAGTCGCATCAAAATTGCATCAAAGTCACGGTAAAAATTGTGGCAAAAATTGCACGACTTTCAAGTCGCACAAGTGTGAAAGGAGCCTAACGATTGGATTTTACTGCCGTCGGTACTTCGCCCGCCCGTGGTAGTAAAATCTGATAACTTTTCCTGTGCATGCGCTGTAAAGACTAAGGGAAAAATCTGATGGCCAGCAATGTTAACTGTGAAGCTATAACAAATTGACTTTGGCTATAACAAATGAAAACATACAGTAGTTGGTATGAATCATGAGGGGGAACTCCGCGCCAAATTTTAAATAAAAAACGGGCGTGGGCTCCCCCCAGGGGCATACCAGGCCCTTAGGTCTGGTATGAATTGAAAGGGGAAACCCCCCTACGCCGAAAAATCGGCGTGGGGGACCCTCCAAGATCCATACCAGACCCTTATCCGAGCACGCAGCCCAGCCGATCAGGAAAGGGGGTGGGGACAAGCGAGCGCCCCCCCTCCTGAACCGTACCAGGCCGCATGCCCTCAACATGGGGGGTGGGTGCTTTGGTGCAGGGGGGCGCCCTGCGGGCCCCCCCACCCCAAAGCACCTTGCCCCCATGTTGATGAGGACAAGGGGGGGGCTTATCGGAATCCGGGAGCCCCCTTTAATAAGAGGGCCCCTAGATCCCAGCCCCCCACCCTATGTGAATGAGTATGGGGTACCCCTACCCATTCACCTAGGGAAAAAGTGTCAATAAAAAAACACACTAGACAGGTTTTTAAAGTAATTTATTAGACAGCTCCGGGGGTCTTCTTCCGGCTTCGGGGGCTTCTTCTGACTTCGGGGGTCTTTTTCCGACTTCGGGGGTCTTCTTCCAGCGCGACATGCACAGTACCCTGTCGCCGAGGTACTGTACATGGTGTGAGGCTTGTGCTTACAAAGTCGTATGAAAGTGTAAAAGGGGCCTAAGGATGAGCTCCGGCGTGCTCGCACACCCCACGTGCAGAGCCCGCCAGGAAGTCAGCACGGCACTGCGCTAATCACAGGCAGTGAGACATTTTCCTGATGTGCGGCTGCCGAGATCGGGAAATGTCTCACTGCCTGTGATTAGCACAGCACCGTGCCGACTTCCTGGCGGGCTCTACACGTGGGGTGTGCGAGCACGCCGGAGCTCATCCTTAGCTCTGAGCAAGGAACTAAATACAAGTCCCCTTTCACACTTATACGACTTGTCCCACGATTTTGTACTGCAAAATCGTATGACAAGTCATTCTCAATGATTTTCAATGACTACCATTCATAGTGGCACAACTTCAAGTCGTGCCGACTTCAAATAGTCCCTGCACTACTTTGGCCCAACTTCTATGCGAGTTGTACTCCATAGACCTCAATGTTAAACCCTCAAGTAGCATGCAAATCGTACCTGAATAATATAGACACGACTTCAGTACGACTTTGTAAGCACAAGCCTCACACCATGTATGTTTTCATTTGTTAATGCCAAAGTTGTGGCAAAGTCGTACAAAGTAGTAGTTCTCCCAAAATCGCGGCAAAATAGCACCCGCATAAAATTGCGCGACTTTGACTTTGAAGTCGTATAAGTGTGAAAGGGGCCTTAACGTTTCCAGGACCTCCCAACCTTCTGTGAAGACTCATTCTTCTGATTCTAATCATTTAAGAAGGTTGGGTGAGAGATTTGGTTCACTTGCTTGTCAGTAGACTCAGCAAGTGAACTGAAGAACCGAAGAATCGATTCATTGAATCAGTTCATTTCAGTGAGTATTTCAAAATGAACCGATTCACTTAAAAGATCTAGACTTCCTATCACTAGCGGGCACCCCTGGGCACACAGGTGAGTGGAGGAGGCGGGTCATCTGCCAAGGGGGCGTTCTCTTGCTTAGATTGACACTGCAGCTGCCTCCCAACCCGCTGTCCTCCCTATGCACCTCTGTGAGCCGGCCCCGCCCCTCTGTGGGCTGTCCCCCCCTCTGCGCGTTGGCTGCGCCCATGCCATGAGCTGGCCCCGCCCCTCCGTGAGCTGGCCCCGCCTCCTCCTCGCTGGTCTCCTCACCTCTCTCGCTCCAATTCAATCCCTGCTGAGTGTTGATCTCTCCTGGTCTCGTTTTTTTGCCTCCCCCCCCCCCCCCCCACCTGTCCTCAGTAATGGCGGTAGACCTGGCCAGGGGAAGTGCATTCTACTGTCCAGGAAACTGACAGGGCCTGGGGGCTTCTATTAAAAGGGAGGGGGGACTGAGACTTCACTGTATTCCCCCCTGGAGTGACAGGAGCCAGCATGGGGGAGGGGTAAGTTCTGAACACGCTGGGACTTGTAGTGTGCAGGCAGCAGCAGCAGGACCCCTGTGGATATAAAGGGGCCCAAGCACTGGCATAGTGCTGGCCCCATACTCCAGGGGCCTGTTCCACCTCCCTGTCACATTATGTCAGGGGTGCTCAGCCGCTGGCCTGTGGGCCACATGTGGGTAGGGCTGGCTGGCTGTCCCCCCTGCCTTGGGGACAGCAGCAGCAGCCACCAGCCATACCCGCCCTGGAGGACAGCAGCAGCAGCCACCAGCCCTACCTACAGGAATCCTGAGGAAAAAGTGAAGATTGAGGTCAGTTTTTAATATCAAACAGCAACAGACATGTCTGTTTTCTACACTGATATACTGGCTACACTGGGCTGCTTTCAAACTGATCGGCAGGTGCAGCGTAGTACAGCTGCGGGTTGCCTGCACTGCGCCATAGACTTCTGCTTATTACCTGCAGGTTTGGTGCGCTTTCTGAAAGTTCATCCATCACATCTGCAGTATATAATAGAATTCTATGGCAACTAACCGGCAGGAAAGCCACAGGTACACTGTGCTGCACCCACGGTGTGAGTAAACTATAGTTCATCAGTGCGAATACAGCCTCAAGCCCCTTTTTATACGATCCGTCCAATCGGGTCCACCTGTCTGTTTTTCAGGTGGGCCCAATCGGACCCTCCATTCACTTCCATGGAGCGGCGGATGTAAACGGATTTGTGTCCATGTACACTTGCCTACTTCCAATCTGATCCGCAACAAAAAAAAAAACAGAGGGGGATCCATCCCCTTCTGTCTGGGCGGATCGGATCAGAGGGCCCATAGAGTAGATCGGGCTGTGTCCGTGTCTGATCTGCATATGTGGAGTGGACACGGACCTGTCATCTGCCCGTGCCACTCATTGTGGCCCACAACTGGTTACCAAGTTGCTGAAGTGGCCCCCGCTCTTCTAAAGGTTTGGCACCCCTGCATTAGGTCCTACACCTGGACAGGAATGGCAGCATCTACAGGAACTGACCCCCTCCATTTTCCTTTTGCAACCGCTGAAAGCTTGTGGGAGAGGAGGAGACAACTTTCAGAGGCTGCAGGAGGAAAATGGAGGGGGTCAGTTCCTGTATATGCTACCCCACTGTCCAGGTTATTCTTATTTCTGCTGCCCAGGCCCTCTGTGACAAGCCCTGCCCCCCCCCCAGTGCTGCTGGCTTCCCCTCTCCTGCAGCAGCCTATAGCTTCTGCGGGGGATGTTTCAGGGTGGAGAACTCTGCTATGCTTCAGTGTGTGAATGAACAGGAAGACAACGCAGAGCTCTTCCTGTTCATTCATTCTGTGTAGATGAGGCTGCGGAGATTGAGGTCTGTGTCTTCAATAACTTTCTCTGTTTCAAAAGTGAGGCATCAGGGGTCTGTTTAGAAAAAAAAAATTGGTTAAAATCAAAACAAAAACCTACTCCACACACCATCCTCTGCCCTGCCGACACTGTCCACTGCTCTGCTGACACCATCCACCGCAATACTGATACTGTCCACTGCTCTGCTGACACCGTCCACTGCTCTACTGACACCGTCCACTGCTCTACTGACACCGTCCACTGCCCTACTGACACCGTCCACTGCCCTACTGACACCGTCCACTGCTCTACTGACACCGTCCACTGCTCTACTGACACCCGTCCACTGCAATACTGACACCATCCACTGCTCTACTGACACCGTCCACTGCTCTACTGACACCGCTCACTGCCCTTCTGACACCGTCCTCTGCTCTACTGACACCGTCCTCTGCAATACTGACACTGTCCACTGCTCTACTGACACCGTCCACTGCCATACTGACACCGTCCACTGCAATACTGACACCGTCCACTGCCATACTGACACCGTCCACTGCCATACTGACACCGTCCACTGCCCTACTGACACCGTCCACTGCAATACTGACACTGTCCACTGCTCTACTGACACCATCCACTGCAATACTGACACTGTCCACTGCTCTGCTGACACCGTCCACTGCTCTACTGACACCGTCCACTACAATACTGACACCGTCCACTGCCCTACTGACACCGTCCACTGCCCTACTGACACCGTCCACTGCAATACTGACACCGTCCACTGCTCTACTGACACCGTCCACTGCTCTACTGACACCATCCACTGCCCTACTGACACCGTCCACTGCTCTACTGACACCCGTCCACTGCAATACTGACACCATCCACTGCTCTACTGACACCGTCCACTGCTCTACTGACACCGCTCACTGCCCTTCTGACACCGTCCTCTGCTCTACTGACACCGTCCTCTGCAATACTGACACTGTCCACTGCTCTACTGACACCGTCCACTGCCATACTGACACCGTCCACTGCCATACTGACACCGTCCACTGCCATACTGACACCGTCCACTGCCCTACTGACACCGTCCACTGCAATACTGACACTGTCCACTGCTCTGCTGACACCGTCCACTGCTCTACTGACACCATCCACTGCAATACTGACACTGTCCACTGCTCTGCTGACACCGTCCACTGCTCTACTGACACCGTCCACTACAATACTGACACCGTCCACTACAATACTGACACCGTCCACTGCCCTACTGACACCGTCCACTGCCCTACTGACACCGTCCACTGCAATACTGACACCGTCCACTGCTCTACTGACACCGTCCACTGCTCTACTGACACCGTCCACTGCCCTACTGACACCGTCCACTGCCCTACTGACACCGTCCACTGCCCTACTGACACCGTCCACTGCCCTACTGACACCGTCCACTGCTCTACTGACACTGTCCACTGCCCTACTGACACCGTCCACTGCCCTACTGACACCGTCCACTGCTCTACTGACACCGTCCACTGCCCTACTGACATCGTCCACTGCAATACTGACACTGTCCACTGCCCTACTGACACCGTCCACTGCAATACTGACACCGTCCACTGCTCTACTGACACCATCCACTGCAATACTGACACTGTCCACTGCTCTAATGACACGTCCACTGCCCTACTGACACCGTCCACTGCTCTACTGACACCGTCCACTGCTCTACTGACACCGTCCACTGCTCTACTGACACCCGTCCACTGCAATACTGGCACCATCCACTGCTCTACTGACACCGTCCACTGCTCTACTGACACGGTTCACTGCCCTACTGACACCGTCCACTGCTCTATTGACACCGTCCACTGCAATACTGACACCGTCCACTGCCCTACTGACACCGTCCACTGCAATACCGACACCTAAGTTTTTATATTTTAACGGTGACATATTGTTTTATTATATTTTTACCTTACTTATTAGTTAAGCCACAGTCGGCTATGCGGTGTGATTAATCATTTCGGCAGCTTTTGCATTATGTGTGAATACAGCCTGAAAAAGGCTGCCATTCCTCTGAAAAACAATCCACACATGGATTTCTTTTTAGAGACATGTGTCAGGCAGTGCGGAAGCAATGTCGGCTCCTCACCACTTGTTTTAACTCCCAAAATGTTGCAACACCCCACCACAATCGCATGCATTGCACACGGTCGCGGGGAAGTTGCAGCGCGGCTCTACCCATTCTAATAAACAAATAATCTGATAACAAATCTAATATACGAATGATATAATAATAAATCTATCAACTATTTTTACTTTAATTCTTGAGAGTAGGTGCGAAAATTGGGACAGGCTTTTAGGGGCCCCAGAGCATTACTTTGCCCAGGGGCCCATTATGCTGTTAAGATGGCCCTGCCTGTCTCCCCTCTCCCAGCAGAACATCACACCTGTCTCTCCTCTCACTGCATAACATCACACCTTGTCAGGGCTGGGCTCAGCCCTTCCTTCTCTGAGCTGGCCACTCAGTTGTCGGCTAATTGCCAGCTCCCATCTCTATCCACAGTTACTCAGCTGTTGATGGTCCTGCTCGTCAGTCCTGCCTACTTAAGAGCCCATTCACATAGGGGCAACACGACTTCCAGCACAACTTTGGGAGGCAACTTGGACACGACTTGAGTATGAATCACAGCACGACTTGGGGCAACTTACAACACAACTTGAAGTCGCCTCCAGGACAGGGAACTTTACAAGTGGCCAATCAGAGCTTATCAGCTGTGTGTGAGAAGGAGGGGGCTGGCTGTTTAGTGGAGGAAATTACTTTCTGTTTCTTTTCTGCTTCCTGTAAAGTTGCCTCAGTATGAACAGTGATCAGACTTGGAGGCAACTTCCATTGAAATCAATGGGTACAAGTTGCCTTCAAGTCGGATTGAAGTAGTACAGGAACCTTTTCTGAAGTCGGAGCGACTGCAGTAGTGTGCATTAAGACAGATCCATTCACTTACATTGATTTTTTCGTGTAGCGCGACTTGAGGCGACTAGGGGCGACTTGAAGTCGGATCCAAAGTTGCCCCTGTGTGAATGGGCTCTAAGCCGTCCAGTCCAGAGGAGCTCTGCCTTCGCCTTGTCAACATCACAGAAACTAGCATCCTGTGGTTCTGTTTAAAGACTGGCTTTGCTTACATCCCTTCTGGCTCCAGATCCTGCTTGCTGTTCCACTACTATCCCTGACTTCTGGCTTGGCTGACTATCCGTTCCGGTAACTGAACTTTGGCTATGTTTTGACTACGTTTGTTCTTTTTACTTTTATTATTAACCGCTCCCCCACTGCCTCACGCAGATATACTGCGGCAGAAGGGCACGTACAGGCAGATTAATATACCTGTACGTGGCTCTTTAAGAGGCCGCTTGCGGGCGTGTGCGCCCGCCAGGAGCTCCGTGGCCATGATCGCAGGTACGGCGGACTCGATGTCCGCGGGGATACCCACGATCGTCTCACGTGAGGAAGAACGAGGAGATGCTAATGTAAACAAGTATCTCCCCGTTCTGCCTAATAACAGTGTCACTGATCACCGCTCCCTGTAATGGGGAGTGGTGATCAGTAATGTGTCACACACAGCCACCCCCCCCCACAGTTAGAATCACTCCCTAGGACACACTTAATCCCTACAGCGCCACCTAGTGGTTAACCCCTTCACTTCCAGTCACATTTACACAGTAATCAATGCAATTTTTATTGCACTGATCTCTGTATAAATGTGAATGGTCCCAAAATCGCGCCAAAAGTGTCCGATGTGTCCACCATATTGTCGCAGTCACGATAAAAATCGCTGATCACCGCCATTACTAGTAAAAAAAAAATGCCATAAAACGATCCCCTATTTTGTAGACGCTGTAACTTTTGCGCAAACCAATCAATAAATGCTTATTGCGTGTTTTTTTTTGTTTTTTACCAAAAATATGTAGAAGAATACGTATCATATTCGTATTAAAAGTAAAGAATAATGCATTTTTTTTTTCAAAATTGTCACCATTTTTTTTGTTTATAGCGCAAAAAATAAAAACCGCAGAGGTAATAGGTGGTAAATCCCCATCAGACTTGGCTCAGGATCCCAGACATTGTGCCAAAAAGAAAGAAGGGAAAACAAGGGGGCCTCCAATAGTGTAGTATAAAAAATTCAATTTATTAGGATAAAAACGCACTATGCATACAGTGCATGTAGTGACACAATGTATGGCGGCGAACCGCCGTCACCAGGTGCGATACTTCCGGTCCACGGTGTCAACAAACGGGGTCAAAGGGTGTTGACTGCTGGGTGCGTCGGCTAGCTGTAATTCCTGGAATTACATGATGGGGATTTACTACGGACACCCATCCATCTGAAGTCAGCCATCACCATCTAGCAACATTCGGAACAGCCATCTCCATCATCACCCAGCACCTTCCACAGGGCTTTTATTTAAGCCCCTTAAGGTAAGGGCACTGTGAGCACGGGTGCACTAAGATTATGCACGGATATTTATTTTTTTCATTTCAAGCATGAAAGAACTTTTTTGAATATTATCACCATTGATGTCACACTTACTGATGATTCATCTCCGCCAATGAACTTTGGTTTTTCACCATCAGTACCATCTTGTTGTGATTTACATATGTCACTTATTTTCACTATTTCACTATTGGACTATTTTTCATTTTATTTGTCGGATGTGTATATTTTATACTTTCACCTGGTGACTTAGTACACGCTTTAACACAGGTCACGCATGTGAACAAGTTTTTATTCCAGTTTTATTTTTGGGCTTCATTGTTCATTCATTGTTTTGTGGTGGTTATGTGTACACTATAGATTTTGCAGCAACACACCCAAGATATTTTATTATACGGTAGTTCCTGTGTTATTGTTTAGTAGCGCAGAGGTCCTTTCACGATTAGAGTACGAGAACTGTTGCCGACGATGCCATTGAATTACGTACTCTGGCAGCAGAGGTTGCTTGGAACAATGAGGCCCTCATGGCTCTCATCCTCTCTGATTCCATCAAGGATGAGATAGCAGCCTGAGATATACCCACTGAGCTGGAGAAGTTGATCACGTTTGCCATCCTCATTGACTCCAGACTCAGAGAGAGACTCTTTTAAGGAGCGCTTGCGGAAGATTCCTGTACGTTTGCCTCCGAGCTTTGCAGTCCCACCCATGCCTCCCTCACCTCCCATGCCTCCTGATATCGAGTCGGTAAGTGAAGATGAACCCATGCACTTGGGCTTCACGCGTCTCTGCGGATGAGAGAACCTTTTAGGAGGAGGGAGAGATTGTGCCTTTATTGTGGCCAGGCTGGTCACTTTTTTAAGTCTTGTCCACCCGTCCAGGGAACGCCTGAACCTTGAGGTCCTGTTACGGACAGACCTTGGGTGGCGTTTCGTCCCCAGTTATCCAGAAGGATAAGCCCCTGGTTTCGATCAACCTTTCTTGGGCTGAGTCGTCCATCGAGATACAAGCTCTAATCGACTCTGGGGCTGCAGGCCTGTTCATTGATCCTGCCTTTGTATCAAAGCACTCGATTCCGCTGCAGCTGCATTACACTCCACTTGCCATTGAGGCTCTTGACGGGAGACCTCTACTAAGTTATTTCCTCACCTAAGTTTCAGATGGTTATTGGTTATCCTTGGTTACTGAGGCACAACCCCTCTTTTGATTGGCTCCATGGTAAGGTTCTCTCCTGGTCACCACAATGCAGTGAGACATGCTTCCAGAAGGTAGCCAAGGTCCTGTGCACCTCTTCAATCTCCTCCTTGCCAGAGGAGTACCACGATTTTAGCAATGTGTTTGACAAAGGTCAAGCCGGTAGTTTGCCTCCACACCGACCGTATGTTTGCTCAATTGACCTTCAACCTGGTGCCATACCCCCTCCTGGCTGGGTTTACCCTTTGTCGATCTTGGAGGATAAGGCCATGGAGGAGTATGTTGCAGACGCACTTTCTCGAGGTTTCATCTGCAAATCCTTGTCTCCTGCTGGTGCTGGTTTCTTCTATGTGAAGAAGAGTGGTGAACTGAGACCTTGTATTGATTATAGGGGTCTCAATCATTTCACAATTAAGAATGCCTATCCGATTCCGTTGATTACAGAGTTATTTGACCGCCTCAAGGAAGCAACAGTTTTCAAAAAGCTTGATTTGAGAGGGGCATACAATCTTGTGAGGATTAAGGAGGGTGACGAGTGGAAAACTGCGTTTAATACCAGAGCAGGCCATTGTGAGTACTTCGTAATGCCTTTTGGCCTTTGTAACGCCACGGCAGTTTTCCAGGAATTTATTAACGATGTCCTCCGAGATTTGTTGCAGTTATGTGTGGTGGTTTATCTCGATGATATCCTCATATTTTCCAAGTCCCTGGAGAGCCACCACACAGATGTCTGTCGTGTGCTTCGGAAATTAAGAGAGAACAATCTCTATTGTAAACTGGAGAAGTGTGAGTTCTATTGTAAACGGGTTAAATTCCTGGGCTATGTCATTTCCACTGCTGGTTTTTCGATGGACCCAGAGAAACTTTTGTCAGTCCTACAGTGGCCTCGACCCATGGGTTTACGTCCTCTGCAGCGTTTCCTGGGCTTTGCCAACTATTATCGGAAGTTTATTCGTAACTTCTCGTCTTTGGTCAAGCCCCTGACTGATATGACCAGAAAGGACAGTAACTCACAGAGTTGGTCTCCGGAGTCCATTAAGGCCTTTGAGAGTCTCAAGGCTGCCTTTGTTTCTGCTGCTGTGTTGGTACATCCTGATCCTACGTTACCTTTTATTCTTGAGGTTGATGCTTCTGAGACTGGTGTTGGCGCCCTTCTGTCTCAACGTCCTACCTCTGAGAGCACTATGCATCCTTGTGGCTACTTTTCCAAGAAATTATCACCTGCGGAGTGCAATTACAAGATTGGTGACAGAGAGCTGTTGGCGATCATTTTAGCCCTGAAAGAAAGGAGACATCTCCTCGAAGGTACCACTGTGCCGGTTCTCATTCTTACTGAGCATAAGAATCTCACATTCTTGTCTGAGGCTAAATGCCTCTCCCAGAAGGGCACGATGGGCTCTTTTCTTGTCCAGTTTCAATTACATTGTCTCATTCTTACACGGTACTAAGAATGTAAGGGCTGACGCTTTGTCACAACAATTTTCCTCCACTTCCAAGTTGGAGTCGGTTCCTGTGATTCCTCCTGATCGTATTCTGGCTACGGTTTCGCACCAGTCTCGCTTCTCCTTTTGGGTGAAAATTGTGCTGCTCAGGTCCATCCTCCTCCTGAAAAACCTTGTGACCGCTGCTTTGTCCCAGAGAGTCTCCGTACTGCTGTGCTCCAGACTTACCATTCTCCCAAGGCAGCTGGCCTCCCTGGGAAGAATCAACTCGTTTGGGCCATTTCCCAAAAATTCTGGTGGCCTAGTCTACGTGCTGATGTATCTGCCTTCATAGCTGCTTGTTCCGTGTGTGTGCTCAGTTATGCCGCGTACACACGACTGGACTTTCTGGCAGAAAAGGTCCGACGGAATCATTCCGTCGGACGGTCCGATCGTGTGTGGGCTTCATTGGACTTTTTCTTTCTAAAATTCTGACAGACCTAGAAATGGAATATGTTTCAAATCTTTCCGACGAACTCAATTCCTATCAGGAAAACCGTTCGTCTGTATGCTAGTCAGACGGACCAAAAACGACGCAAGGGCAGCTATTGGCTACTGGCTATTGAACTTCCTTTTTCTAGTCCCGTTGAACGTCATCGCGTTCTAAACGAACGGACTTTGGTGTGATCGTGTGTATGCAAGTCCGTTTTCAGCGGAACTCCGTCGGAAAGACTGTCAGAATCTACTCTGACGGAAAGTCCGGTCGTGTACACGGCATAAGATTCCATGATACCTTCCAGTGGGCCTCCTACAACCCATACCCAATGGAGAGAGGCCCTGGACCCACTGGCTATGGATTTCATTAGGGGTCAGTAGTGAATGACGTAGTGCTCAGGGGTCAGTAGTAAATTCAGTAGTTGCCATTAAATTTGGCAAATATTTTTCATCTTTGCATAGAAGCAGTTGTTTGAATTGGCCTGTTTTAACTCTTTACGTTTTGAGAATAAGCAATTTCAAACAAACGTCTAGAGTTGGACAGCTGTATGGGCACCCCCACACCTCCTGGGGACCCTCCTGCAGCTAGGAGTTGGAACATTGACTACTCTAGGTGATAGCTCAGGGCACCAAGCTCAGAAACCCAGGATTCTTCCATGGACCCTCTGAACCTATCGTAATGCTCTGTGTCGGACCTCTTCATTTCGGGTAGTGATAGTATTTTTTGCTAGAAAAAAAAAAAAAAAAATATATATATATATATATATAAAAAAATTTTTTAGCAGAGACCCTAGGGAATAAAATGGCGATTGTTGCAATATTTTATGTCACACTGTACTTGAGCAGCAGTCTTTCAAATGCAATTCATTTGGAAGAAATACACGTTCATGAATTAAACACGAAAGTTAGCCCAATTTTGTTGTATAACGTGGAAAATGATGTTACGACGAGTAATTAGATACCTAATATGTCACGCTTTAAAATTGCGCACACTCGTGGAATGGTGCAAAACTGCAGTACTTAAAAATCTCCATAGGCGACGCTTTAAAAATATTTAACGGGTACCTGTTTAGAGTTACAGAGTAAATCTTGCACTTGAATTATTTCTCTCACTCTAACAATCGTAGCGATACCTCACATGTGTGGTTTGAACTCTATTTACATTTACAGGCGCTTGGGGGTCGTTAGAAAAAGTTCTGCTAGCAGTATCTTTGGGGCGGTTTGGGAGTGCTGTATTTAGCGCTCGCAAAATGCCCCTGTCCATTGAAATGAATGGGCAGTGCTTCCAAAGCGCCTGAAAAGCGATTCGGAAGCGCCGCAAGACGGGCATTTTTAACCCCTTCTTTGGGGTTAAAAGCACCCCGCTAGCAGCCGAAAAGCGCTGCTTAAACAGTGGTAAAGCGCTGCTAAAACGAGCGATGCTTTACAGCTATTGCACCAGTGTGAAAGGGGTCAAAGACTCATTAATTTATGTATTTATTATTTATGTTTTATTTTTTTGATTTGTCGGTTTTTCGTCTTATTCTTTGTATAACCACTTGACCTCCAGGCCTTTTTTTTGACACTTTTTTGTTTACATGTAACAATCAGCATTTTTTTGCTAGAAAATTACTTAGAACCCCCCAAACATTATTTATTTTAAAAGCAGAGGCCCTGGAGAATAAAATTGGTGCGTTTTTCAATTTTTTTATGTCACATGGTAATTGTGCAGTGGTTTTTCAAACGCAATTTTTTTGGGGAAGAAATACACTTCGGCTTGGATTTTCCACCTCAATGGCCATTTTATTCGCTGGGTTCTCTGCTAAAAAAAAAAATAATTAATAATAATAATGTTTGGGGGTTATAAGTCATTTTCTAGCAAAAAATACAGATTTAAACTAGTAAACAAAAAAGTGCCAGAAAAGCCCTGGTCAGCAAGTGGTTGAAACACCAATAAGAGTGACTCCCTACCCCCGCAGTTTGCTTTAATTCAGCTCAATTACAATATAATCTCTAATAAAATACAATAACAATGACAGACAAACATGTCTGTTTTTTTTTTTTTTTCAGTAAATATTTACCAAGAAGATTCCCTATCCAGGGGTTCTGTGGGATTTTTTTAATTATAGAAAATAGCATTATAAACACATATGGTGCTTGTGTCATCCTTTGTCTACAATCGCAGCACTCTTGGAAATCCCCGGATGCTCAATACAATCTGCTGTCTGTTCTGTACAATAACACATAATATATTCAGGGCTTTCCTGTAAATACTGAGTTATTAAATATTTATTCTTGTATTTAAACAAAAGAAAATAAGAATTTTAGAGGAATTACTGTGACTTTTATGCAGGGCAGTAAATCACTTACATTTTACTTTAGGAGACCTTTATTATCCCTTCAATGATACATTATGGTGCATGCATGAAAAAAAAAACAGTTTGTGCAAATGGTTAGATAATAATATAAGATGATATTAACCCCTTTATCAAAAAACTCCTAACATCTGAAGCCAGTTTTGCAAATTTGACATGCGTTAGTAAAGCTGTACATATCATCATCATCATCATCATCATCACAACCAGGAGCGGCCGGTCCATTAGGGGTGCCACCCCCCTAGTTTGCATGCAGGGCACCGGACTCATGTCTGTATGAGGGTGTGTTTTTTTTTTTTTTTTTTTTTTTTTTTTTCCCAAGCCACATGATTAGAGTCTGGGGCTCTAATTGGCTTTAAAAAGCTTGGGCTTATGGAGGGGTGAGTGCGGGGGGACCGTTCCATAGAGGGGTGGGTGCGGGGGGACCGTGCCGTGGAGGGGTGAGTGCAGGGGGGGCCGTGGCGCGGAGGGGTGAGTGCGGGGGGACCGTGGCGCGGGGGGACCGTGGTGCGGAGGGGTGAGTGCGGGGGGACCGTGGTGCGGAGGGGTGAGTGCGGGGGGACCGTGGTGCGGAGGGGTGAGTGCGGGGGGGACCGTGGCGCGGAGGGGTGAGTGCGGGGGGAACCGTGCCAATGAGCTGTACGATTCCTGGCTAAAATGAGAATCGCAATTTTTTGGCTTAGAAGATAGATCACGATTCTCACGGTGTAACATCTTTCACATTAAACAAAATAATTTGGCTAACTTTACTGTTTTGCTTTGGGTTTTTTTTGTCATTGAAGTGTACTTTTCCTAAAAAATTGCATTTGAAAGACCACTGTGCAAATACAGTGTGACATAAAATATTGCAGCAATCCCCATTTTATTCTCTAGGGTCTCTGCTAAAAAAATATATATAATGTTTGGGGGTTCCAAGTAATTTTCTTAAATTAATATCATCAAAAAAATCTGATTTTAACTGTAAGAAACAAAGTGTCAGAAAAAGGTTTAGACTTTAAGTGGTTAAACTTCCTGCATATTCACACAGAAGTTTCATCCTCAATGTTGTTAAAATCTTGGCAGAATGCCAGAGTAAGCAGAGAACTCTATACTTGTAACATGAAAGAATCAAGACACTCAACAACATAGATTGTCAGAGAGTGTGAATTGAGATCGTGATCTTTTAATGATTAATTGTGCTCTACCCTGCCGTGTAAGGGTGAATGGGGGGGGGTGCCGTGGAGGGGCGAGTGCGGGGGAGACCGTGCCGCGGAGGGGCGAGTGCGGGGGGACCGTAGCGCGGAGGGGTGAGTGCGGCGGGGGGACCGTAGCGCGGAGGGGTGAGTGCGGCGGGGGGACCGTGGCGCGGAGGGGTGAGTGCGGGGGGACCGTAGCGCGGAGGGGTGAGTGCGGGGGGGGGACCATGGCGTGGTGGGGTGAGTGCGGGGGGGGGACCATGGCGTGGTGGGGTGAGTGCGGGGGGGACCTGCCATAGAGCTGTACGATTCTGGCTAAAATGAGAATCGCATTATTAATTTTTTTTTTTTTTTTTTTTTTTTTCTTGCTTAGCAGATAGATCACGATTCTCACGGCGTAACATCATCTTTCACATTAAACAAAATAATTTGGCTAACTTTAATGTTTTGTTTTTTGTTTTTTTTTGTTTTTTTTGTCATTGAAGTGTACTTTTTCCTAAAAAAAAAATTGCATTTGAAAGACCACTGTGCAAATACAGTGACATAAAATATTGCAGCAATCCCCATTTTATTCTCTAGGGTCTCTGCTAAAAAAATATATATAATTTTGGGGGGTTCCAAGTAATTTTCTAGCAAAAAAATCTGATTTTAACTGTAAAACAAAGTGTCAGAAAAAGGTTTAGACTTTAAGTGGTTAAACTTCCTGCATATTCACACAGAAGTTTCATCCCCAATGTTGTTAAAATCTTGGCAGACTGCCCGGTTTGGCAGACTGCCAGAGTAAGCAGAGAACTCTATACTTGTAACATGAAAGAATCAAGACACTCAACAACATAGATTGTCAGAGGGTGTGAATCGAGATCGTGATCTTTTAACGATTAATTGTGCAGCTCTACCCTGCCGTGGGGGGGTGCCGTGGAGGGGTGAGTGCGGGGGGGGGGCCGTGCAGGGGGGGGGGCCATGCCGTGGAGGGGTGAGTGCAAGGGGGAGACCATGCCGTGGAGGGGTGAGTGCGGAGGGGCCATGCCGTGGAGGGGTGAGTGCGGGGGAGACCGTGGCTTGGAGGGGTGAGTGCGGGGGGGGCCATGCCGTGGAGGGGTGAGTGCGGAGGGGCCATGCCGTGGAGGGGTTAGTGCGGGGGGGGCCATGCCGTGGAGGGGTGAGTGCGGGGGGACCATGCCGTGGAGGGGTGAGTGCAGGGGGGGCCATGCCGTGGAGGAGTGAGTGCAGGGGGGGCCATGCCGTGGAGGGGTGAGTGCGGGGGGGCCATGCCGTGGAGGGATGAGTGCAGGGGGGGGCCATGCCGTGGAGGGGTGAGTGCAGGGGGGGGCCATGCCGTGGAGGGGTGAGTGCAGGGGGGGCCATGCCGTGGAGGGGTGAGTGCAGGGGGGGCCATGCCGTGGAGGGGTGAGTGCAGGGGGGGACCATGCCATGAAGGGGTGAGTGGGGGGCCGTGCCGTGGAGCCTGTCCATTTTCATCTGATCTGCTGGATGGATGGCGAACGTATCGCCATCCGCCTGTATTGAGCGGATCTTGTTGGATCGGATGGCAGGCGGGTGTCAGCGGACACATATCCGCTGACAGATTCTGCCTGCCCACAGAAGTCAATGGGTGGCCCCGCTGGGATCCGCCTGAAAAACGGACAGGCGGATCCGATCGTGTGAAAGGAGCCTTAAAACACATAATAATAATAATTAATTGAACATTTTTGTTCTGTGTGTTTGTTTTTTATTTATTTATTTTTTATTATTAATATTTACATAGCAGGAAAAACATAAAAACATAGTAACATACACAATATATAGTAAAACGCTAAAAACACTGTACACAGTTCCCTATTTGTTAGTGTATTTTATTATTACATGTAAAACAAAAGACAAAATACAGTAAAACCTTGGTTTGCGAGCAGAATTCGTTCCAGAAACGTGCTTGTAATCCAAAGCACTTGTATATCAAAGCATTTTTTTTTTTTTTTTTACAGGGTATAAAAGAGAAGAGATGCACCTCTAAGTGTAGCAATAAGTTGCTAAATGTTGTACCTTTATTAAATGTTACCATATTGCTACACTTTTTTTTTATACTCAGCTGTGATGTGACTCTACTCTTTTATATCAAGACATCGCTTGTATATCAAGGCAAAATTTTTTTAAACATTTTGCTTGTCTTGCAAAACGTTCTCAGACCAAGTTACTCTCAAACCAAGGTTTTAAGCATGTGCTAGCAGTTATTGGGTACTATAGCACCACGAGCTGCGGTTTAGTAGCATACTGACTCCTGGCAATCTTTCGCCAAAATAGAAATTTTTGTGAAAACTATAAAATATACTCTTCCCTAGTGGCTGCATTTGGGTAGTTCTTTAATTGCTTTAAAGTGTAAACCTTTCCATATACCCAGTGAAGTGACTATCCCCAGGTGATACACAGAGATGAAACAATCCCTCCTACATATGTTGTACCTGTTTATCTGCAGTCTTCTCCACATCCATTCAAAGTATAGAATTTTTACAGCGTGTCTGCGCTTTCAGAAATCAGGGGGTGGAGAGCTGAAGTCACACTGCAGAGCTCAGTGAGGAGAACTCTGAGAGCTGATTGGAGGGAAGGGACACACCCTCCTTCCTTCACACAGCAATAGAGCTGAGGCTGTCAAACACGGGCTGTGTGCTGGAGCTCCCTCCCATCACCTTTTTTTTTTTTTCCTCTCGGTATCAAGAAAACTTGTCAGAAGTCATTCATGCTGATAGCAGAGAAAAGAGGCAGCAGACAGAAATTACACTCAGGGGTTTATTTACTAAAGGCAAATAGACTGTGCACTTTGCAGTTGCTCCACAGCTTAGTAAATGAGCAGAAGCTCTGCTGACTTCCATCATCCAATCATGTGCAAGCAAAAATGCTGTTTTTTTTTTTTTTCCTAACGTGATTGGGTATTCTTCACAAAGCGAAGCTTTACCTTATTTACTAAGTTCTGGAGTAACTGCACTTTGCAAAGTGCACAGTCTATTTGCCTTTAGTAAATAAACCAGAGATATGCAATTAGCGGACCTCCAGCTGTTGCAAAACTACAAGTCCCATCATGCTCTGCTTCTGGGTGTCATGCTTGTGGCTGTCAGAGTCTTGCTATGCCTCATGGGATTTGTAGTTCTGCAACAGCTGGAGGTCCGCTAATTGCATATCCCTGCTATAGAGGGATATGCTTTGTTTATATTTCATGTCTGTGGTTTAAAACTGCCAAGGGATAACACCATACTTCATGACATTTACAGGGTATGAAAGCACCTTAGGTTTACTACATATATTGTAAACATTTTTTTTTTCAGGTGCTTTCTCACTTGTTTTGGAAATGATACCAGTTCCACTTTCCTAGGGACTGCTGACATTGTTTTTTAGAGTAAACGATTCTGCTGGGAAGACAGTAAAATGTGGCATATGGGTTCTCTGAGGCCCCATTCACACCTGAGCGTTTTGGAATCGCAGGCAGAATTGCGTGATTCTGCCTGCGATTCCAGAAACCCAGCAAAACTCACAATGCGTTTGCGGTGCCGTTATTTCTTAATGCTACCGCCAAACGAAGAGAGACTGTGCCAAGATTATCGTGCGACAAAACACACGAAAGTCGTGGCCAAACGCGCGTAACGCCAAACGTGCCTGGCTCAGTGCCAAGATTTGGTTCATGAGCTTCTGTGGCGTGATTTTGGATCAGAGGGAGGCCCATATAAAATACGCGCAAAAAAAAAAAGCGGCACAAAAAATGTGACGCGGGAGCGTCACTGGATGTCGCTCAGATGTGGACGGGGCATTATTCTCACTCTATTTCAAACAGAAACAAAGAAATTCCCAGCTCAACTTGCCAGCCAGCCTGCAACAAACCAAATTATTCTGTCTAACAGTATGCGTTAAAAAAAGGGGTTTATCGTGGTGCCACAATAAATATTTTAGGAAACTAAAACTTAACTTTTGTTCACAAGGTAACAGAGCAGGGAAGTTGTTAGCCTCCCAACTTCGAAAACAACAAATCAAAGGTAGAATTCACAATGGTCCATCATGACAATGGAAGGGTCATTTACAATCCCCAAGATATAGCGAACAATTTCTCAGATTATTATGGACTCCTCTATAATTTAAAGGAGGATAAGAATACTCCCCAACCTTCACCGGAGGACATAACAAAATTTCTAGATAATATCAAGCTTCCAAAGATTGATGCTGCTACCCTTGATAATCTAAATAAGCCGATTACAGAACAGGAAATATCAAAGGCCATTAAAGACATCCCAATTAATAAGGCACCAGGTGTCGACGGCCTCTCTGGCGAATATTATAAAACATTTGCCACTACTTTAGTTCCCCAGCTGACTAAATTGTACAATTTTACTGCCTCCAGTAGTAATAATTTCCCAAAGGAAATGTTGGAAGCTATTATAATAATACCGAAACCTGGGAAAGATGCTACCTCACCGGCCAGTTATAGGCCAATATCATTGTTAAACTCCGACATTAAAATTTATGCTAAAATACTAG
The DNA here is from genome assembly GCA_037953035.1 of Aquarana catesbeiana. Lineage (NCBI taxonomy): Eukaryota > Metazoa > Chordata > Amphibia > Anura > Ranidae > Aquarana > Aquarana catesbeiana. The sequence continues at coordinate 113,384 of JBBHAA010002037.1, forward strand.
CTAGTAGACTGTTGGAAATTACTCCCTATCTTATCGGATTGGATCAAGTGGGCTTTGTTAAAGGTCGGCAGGCCCCTGATGGAACAAGGCGTATGATTAATTTGATTCAACAAGTGGAGAATGCTTCTTGCCTTAGATGCAGAGAAGGCATTTGATAGAGTTCATTTGGGCCATCTATCGGCAACACTTATGAAATTCGGATTTACAGGTTTCATTCATTCAGCCATAATGTCCCTCTATACGAAGCCCTCTGCTAAAGTATTCACTTCAGGAAACTTGTCCAAAAGCTTTGATCTTTCTAATGGCACAAGACAGGGCTGCCCTCTTTCGCCTATAATATTTTCATTGGCAATAGAACCTTTGGCAGAACTAATCCGTTCTAATGAATCAATTACAGGTATTAAAGTGGGCAATATTGAACACAAATTAGGATTATTCGCCGATGATATATTACTTTCCTTATCCAATCCTGAAACCTCTCTCACCAATGTGCAAAATATATTGAATCCTTTGGGAAAATCTCATACTGCAAAATTAATAGCAACAAATGTCATGTCCTGCCTATGAATATATCCCAAAAAAGCTACATGACCCTTAAAAATAAAACGACTTACAATTGGGACCAGCCCTCCATTCCTTATTTGGGGATCCAACTTACCTATCCAACAGCTAAATTATATGAAGTAAATTTCCCTATACTACTAGAAAATATAAATAAGGATCTCCAATCTTTCCATAAAACACAACTCTCCTGGGTAGGGAAAATAGCGGCTTTTTAAATGCAGACCCTTCCTAAAATTCTATATTATTTCCGCTCGCTCCCCATCCAGGTGAACAATACATTTTTCAACCAGGTGAATCTAAAGCTTAAAAAATGTATTTGGAATGATAAAAAACCTAGAGTAGCCCTCTCAATTCTTATCACTACTAAGAATAAAGGTGGAATGGGTCTCCCAGATATTCAACATTATTACTATGCGTCACTCCTTGATCAAATGAAATTTTGGTTTTCTAATTCAGACGAGAAACTTTGGGTAAATATTGAAAAAGAAGTCACCCAGGGCAATGACATGTGTGCATTAGCTAAAGTCGTAATACCAAAACTCATCACTGTTAAATCCACGTTGATAGCTTGGAAACGCATATTATCTAAATCAAAAGAACTAGGTGAACCAATTAAAATCCCTGTGCCCTTAAGAGTGCTGGAATACTGTAGAGCCTGTATCTCAGTGAATAATTGGATTTCACAGGGGTTTAATTACTATGTCAACCTACCCCTAGACTATAAAGAGATGGTGTTAAAAAAACTTAGACATTTTGAAAGATTAAAGAAACTTGAATCCCAGAATCGAGCATGAATATTGCATCAATAATCTGGAAGTTCCTACTGAACAAGCACGCTTGTGATAAGAAAGGAATATCCTTATTTTACAAGCTTTTCTCAGAATTCCCTAAATCTGTTAAAACCAATAATATGCTGAAATGGGAAAATGATCTTTCCTTATCTATTTCTTGGCAACAGTGGAATAAGGCCATAATTCTGAGCACTAAGGCATCATCCTGCGTTGAACATTGGGATAATGCCCAAAAGATATTAAACAGATGGTACCTTACACCATATAAACTTTCCAAAATCTACCCATCACTCTCCCCAACTTGTTGGCGATGCAATGAACAAACTGGTTCCCTTTATCATATTTTTGGAATTGCAAAAATCTTAGTAGTTTTTGGAAATCAGTTTCGACATTTATTACTAACCTCACTGGTAATTTACTTCCCCTTACTCCCGCAATGGCCCTTTTAGGAATAAATCTGGATCTTTACTCTGTAGAATTATAGAACAGTATCAAATGTATTAATAGCAGCAAGGCTGACTATAACAAAACTATGGAAATCTAACGAAGCACTGAATTTATCTGATGTTGTTATAAGGTTGAATACACAAGCTCAATATGAGTTAATGTTGGCGTATAAAAATGACAACATGTTCAAGTTTGAGAAATTGTGGCAAATATGGATCAGTCACCCTAGAACTTCTACCTCACTCAAAAACATGAGCTCCATATTTCAGTATTATTCCAGGAGTAATATCAAGGCTTCACAGTTCTCTCTTTTTCTAATTTCTTGAATTGTCCATGATAATGTTGTCATTATATTAGTTAGCGCCTGTTTACAGTTAGAACACAAGGCGGTAAACAGGGATGTTACTATACTGTTTATGTATGCTTTATTTGATCATTTGTATGACTATTGTCCATTACTTTGATTGAGATTAGGATGTAAATGTTTTACTGCTGTACCTGATTGTTATATACCAAAACCAGCTGCCTGTAATTTTTCTGTTATTTGTATGGAAATTTCAATAAAAATTCTTTAATGATTGATAAAAAAAAAAAAAAAAAAAAAGGGTTTATTTTGCACACATTTGCAAATACATGCGTAAGCTGCAGAGGCCGCAACAAGGCACCCCAATATTATCTGCAGTCCTAACTCTATCAATTTTGAGATCCTCAATAGTTGGAGGACATATATATATATATTAGAGCTGCACGTTTCTGGATAAAATGAGAATCACAATTTTTTTGCTTAGAATAAAGATCACGATTCTGAAGAACTTTTCTATTTTAACCCTTTCATGACTAAGCCTATTTTTGAAATTTGGTGTTTACAAGTTAAAATCCGTATTTTTTGCTAGAAAATTACATAGAGCCCCCAAACATATATATATATTTTTAGCAGAGAATCTAGAGAATAAAATGGCGATTGTTGCAATATTTTTTATCACACGGTATTTGTGCAGCGGTGTTTTAAACGCAACTTTTTGGGAAGAGGGACACTTTCATGAATTTTAAAAAAAAAACAAATGGTAAAGTTAGCCCAATTTTTTTGTATAATGTGAAAGATGATGTTACGCCGAGTAAATAGATATCAAACATGTCACGCTTTATAATTGCACGCACTCGTGGAATGGCGACAAACTACGGTACCTAAAAATCTCCATAGGCGATGCTTTAAATTTTTTTTTACGGTTACCAGGTTAGAGTTACAGAGGAGGTCTAGTACTAGAATTATTGCTCTCGCTTTGACGATTGCGGCAATACCTCACATGTGTGATTTGAACACCGTTTACATATGCGGGCGCGACTTCCGTATGCGTTTTCTTTGCTGCGCAAGCTCGTGGGGACAGGGGCGCTTTAAAAAAAAAAAATTCTTATTTATTTTATTTTTATATTAATAAATTGTTTTTTTTTTTTTAAATGTTTTTTGATCATGTATGATCAAATGTAAACAACCCAGGTGACAGTAATAGGTGGTGACAGGTACTCTTTATGGAGGGATCCCTCCTTTGCACTTCAAAGTATTCAGATCTTCGTTTTCGGCGATTCTGAATACTGTATATTTTTTTAAAACCGGCGCCATTGGCAGCCGAGTAAATGGGAAGTGACGTCGCTTCGTTCCAGTCTGTCCCTAGCCACCGGAGCCGGCGGATTGGTCATTGGACCTCCTGATGGAACGGGAGGCCCAGTAAGAGCAGGGGGAGGCAGCGGGAGGGGGGACGTCCCCTCCCGCTCCTCCGGTATAACAGCCGAGCGGCTTTTAACCGCATCGGTTGTTATGCCTGGAAAGCCGATCGCCGGCTCTAAAAAACAGTACCGGGATGATGCCTGCAGCTGCGGGCATCATCCCGGTATAACCCCCGCCAGCCGAGGCTGCACATCTGCGTACGCTCGGCGGGAAGGGGTTAAAGATTTACAACCCCCCGAACATTAGGTTATCAAACAAGATGGCAATATAAATGCTGTAAATACCTCATTTAAGAGCCGAGATTGTGATCACATGACCAGCCAGCTCTCTCTCCACCTCCTCTCAAGACTGACATCAGCGGAGGAATCTCAGTTCTGCCCACTGCATCTCTCAGAGGAGGAAAGGAGAAAGCTGGCCGGTCATGTGATCACAATCTCGGCAGTGAAATGAGGTATTTACAGCATTTATTTTTATAGATCACACACAGAGGGGGATACTACAATAGGAGGCAGTGCTGATGGTGTATACAGGTTAGAGTGGCTTAACAATCACTTTAAGGCTTAATAAGGGGGTAAACAGAGGAACAATTTAATAAAAATGTTTTACATGAAAAGGTTGCTTTAAACTGACTTCATTAACAGACTGAAGTTCATCCCCTTGATCTGTAAATGAACAGAACAATACAGTTTCTTTTTATATATGAGTGATGTTGTTGACAGGGCAGCCATCAGAAAATTTTGGGCCCCTTACACAGCTTTAGGCCTGCCCCCCCCAAGCCTGACCACCAACTTGCCCCAGAGCTTGCCCACGGGTCATCCTACCGAATCCACACACTGGCCACCTCACCTGTACGCACTCAGCCCCCCTCACACCTGTGTGTGTATGTGTGGTATGTATGTATATATATATATATATATATATATATATATATATATATATATATATATATATATATATATATAGCAGTCCCTCACATACACACAGTCCTGTGTTTTGGCCTAGGCCGAACAAGGGACCTCACACAACCACCCGGGACCCTGCACAGCTACAACGCACAGCCACCAGGGACCCCGCACAGCCACCAGGGACCCCGCACAGCCACCAGGGACCCCGCACAGCCACCAGGGACTCCGCACAGGGACTCCGCACAGGGACCCCGCACAGCCACCAGGGACCCCGCACAGCCACCAGGGACCCCGCACAGCCACCAGGAACCCCGCACAACCACCAGGGACCCCGCACAGCCACCAGGGACCCCGCACAGCCACCAGGGACCCCGCACAGCCACCAGGGACCCCGCACAGCCACCAGGGACTCCGCACAGCCACCAGGGACTCCGCACAGCCACCAGGGACTCCGCACAGCCACCAGGGACTCCGCACAGGGACCCCCGCACAGCCACCAGGGACCCCCGCACAACCACCAGGGACCCCCGCACAACCACTAGGGACCCCGCACAGCCACCAGGGACTCCGCACAGGGACCCCGCACAGCCACCAGGGACCCCGCACAGCCACCAGGGACCCCGCACAGCCACCAGGGACCCCCGCACAACCACTAGGGACCCCGCACAGCTACCAGGGACCCCACACAACCACAAGGGACCCGCACAGCCACCAGGGACCTCGCACACCCACCAGGGACCCCGCACAGGGACCCCACACAACCACAAGGGACCCCGCACAGCCACCAGGGACCCCGCACAGCCACCAGGGATCCCGCACAGCCACCAGGGATCCCGCACAGCCACCAGGGATCCCGCACAGCCACCAGGGACCCCGCACAGCCACCAGGGACCCCGCACAGCCACCAGGGACCCCGCACAAGCACCAGGGACCCCGCACAAGCACCAGGGACCCCGCACAAGCACCAGGGATCCCGCACCGCCACCAGGGACCCCGCACCGCCACCAGGGACCCAGGACCCCACACAGGGACACTGCACAGCCACCAGGGGCCCAGAATAGCCACTTGAGAAGGAAGGGGTGGGACAATTTTAGATGGAGAGGGGCGCCTGAATTTAGTCTTGCCTGGGGCAGCACAACACCAAAATACCCCACTGCATACACAAATCTGTACACACACAAGGCTCTGGCCCCTCTCTGTACACAAACAGCCGCCCTCCCTTTCCCTCACAGCCCCTACTTGTAAAGAAGATCTTCCTACCTAGTCCCAGGTCGTTTTCACATAGCCGACATGTTGCTGAGAAGCTCAGTACAAATCACACAAACAGTGAACATGCACATAGTAGCCAGAGGTGGCAGTAAAGAGCTCGATGTCGGAGCTCAGTGTCAGTGACACAAGAACAGCAGAAGCTGGGAGATCGTTTGTGTAATGCATGGCACGGCTCCCCTCCACACTCCCGTCCTGTCTTCTTCTGGCCTGGGCGGGCCCCTTACACCTGTGACGGCTGTAACCCCCCTGATGGCGGCCCTGGTTGTTGATAAACATAGCCTGCTGCTTTTTTTTTTTTTTTTGCGAGCTGGGAACTGCTCTGCACTTTCTACATGAATCATGGAGATGCTGGATTAAGATTGTGTGGGGGGGTTGAATTGAGATCACAATCTTTTAACGATTAATCATGCAGCTCTAATATATAGTAATGGGTGGATTGAAAGCAGGTTTGCCTGCAGGGAGCCCTCTTCTCTTTAAAGGCACAGGGGCGCAATGGACACCCAGAATATAGCACAATGGCAGCTTATTCTCACTCTGCATACCTAGACACACATCCATAAGGTCGCACACCCCTTCCATGGATATAAAATCCACTTTATTTTTCCAGCACTTGGACACTCTACCTAGATCCTCACATTTCACCTCCTAGTGGAGTATAATTGTAGAGTGAAATGCATCGGTGGAGAATGAACCTGCTTAGGTGTGACATTTCCCAGAGACATAGGCACTCGTGGCTGGAAGTCATCATCGGAAGTCTTGGGAGCTTTATGACATCCATTGTGAGTAGTGATGACCTCCACACCCAAATTCATCAGAACTCAAAGTTACATCATGAGGAGGCACTTGATGAAGTGAAACCCGTTAGAGAAGTTTAATTTCTCAGTAAACACTTTGTGAAACAATGTATCTAACCAGCCGCAAGTATTAATAATAACCTAAATAAGACCCATTTATCTAGCACAAGTAGGAGGAGGGAAAATGTCATTAGAGCTATTTTTTAACCACTTCCTGACCAGTGTGTTTTTTGCCATTCAGCACTGCGTCGCTGTAACTGACAATTGTGCGGTCGTGCGACATGGCTCCCAAACAAAGTTGACGTCCTTTTTTTCCTCACAAATAGAGCTTTCTTTTTGTGGTATTTGATCACCTCTGCGGTTTTTATTTTTTGCGCTTTAAACAAAAAAATAGCGACAATTTTGAAAAAAACGCATTATTTTTTTACTTTTTGCTATAATAAATATCCCCAAAAAATATTTAAAAAAACATTTTTTTTCCTTAGTTTAGGCCGATACGTATTCTTCTACATATTTTTAGTAAAAAAAAATAAATTGCAATAAGTGTTTATTGATTGGTTTGCGCAAAAGTTATAGCGTTTACAAAATAGGGGATAGTTTTATGGCATTTTTATTATTTTTTTTTTTACTAGTAATGGCGGCGATCAGAGATTTTTATTGTGACTGCGACATTATGGGCGACACATCGGACATTTTTGACACATTTTTGGGACCATTGTCATTTATACAGCAATCAGTGCTACACAAATGCACTGATTCCTGTGTAAATGAAACTGGCAGTGAAGGGGTTGACCACTAGGGGGCTAGGGAGGGCTTAAGTATATCTAGGGGAGTGTTACTAACTGTGGGGGGGGCGTGGCTACATGTGACACTTCACTGATCTCTGCTCCTGATCACAGGGAGCAGAGATCAGTGACACTGTCACTAGGCAGAATGGGGAGATGCTTGTTTACATTAACATCTCCCTGTTCGTCCTCTCCGTGAGGCGATCGCGGGTATTCCCGCGGCGATCGAGTCCTCGACCCGACTCACGGAGCTACCGGCTGGCGCGCACGCAATGGCATGGCGGCAAATTCAAAGGGACGTACGGGTACGTCCATTTGTCCAGTCCAGCCGTGCCATTCTGCCGACGTACATCAGCGTGCGCCGGTCGGGAGCCGGTTAAAAGGTTCCAAAAGGCAAAACCTTTTGAAACTGCTACTAAAGTGTTACTAAACCAAGGACCCTGCATTCACTATATCTGGTCTCCCACAGCACGCACAACATGGAAATGCAAGTTTTTTAGTAAATTTTTGTGCGAGTGAGGGGGGTAGGTTTGTTTGGCGCCCTCCCCCCCCCCCCCCCCCCCAAAAAAAAAAAAAATATTGAGCACCAGCCGCCAGTGTATAATCTGCTAAATACCATTTCTCATCAGCAGGATATAGCTGTCTTGTGACTTCTATCAGTGTCTGGTTAAAACTTGTAGGAGGAGTTTCCATACTGCACTAGTTGTCCTATCAGGATCCAGGACCCCTGACCCTCTGTCTGGACAGTGCTGATTGGCCCTGTGCTGATCACATGCACTCTCCCAAGAAAAAAAAAAAAAACTCTCTAGCAATACACACCAAACTGAGCATGTGCAGCCTGACTCCAGTAACTCTTATTCGGACCTGTTTTGGAGTCCGTGGAAGAAGAGGAGGATCTGTGCCTACAGGATCAAACAGCCTTTTTACACAATACAGAGGATAAACCCCTTAGGTTTCACAGGGAGTATAACAAGCATGCTTTACTACATATACAGAATGATTATACTGTTGTGGGTTTAGTAAAACTTTAACTGGCATGACTCCGATACACTCAATAAAATGCAAATACTTACTGTAAATAGAGTGCCAAAGTCCTATGACATATTCATTTAATTTTGATTTTAAATGTATTTTTTAAATAACTTTGTGCTAAAGAGATTACTGGAATTTCTAAAAAGAGAACAAACTTTCTCTGTTGATTTGAAGATAACTTTCTCGTTATTTATGTAACTGAATTGTAAATTGTTCCTTTTTTTTTGGACAGTTGAGCATTCATTTATTGTTACTGCACTAAGAATGATTTAATTTACATTTTAAAGCGGAACTAAAGTAATTGGGAAAAAAAATGCTATTCGGTAGTTTTATCACAATATACAACAAAAGTATATTCTTAATAAAAAGAGGAAACAATGTTGCTTATTTCGATGAAAATCAACCCGAAATAAAACAGTTATTCAAGCAGCGACTCTCCTGTGAGATATAAACACAAGTCACATACTAGAGCTGCACGATTCTGGCCAAAATGAGAATCGCGATTTTTTTACTTAGAATAAAAAGAACACGATTCTCGCGATGTAAAATCTTTCACATTAGAAAAAAAAAAAGAAATTGGGCTAACTATACTGGTTATTATTTTTTAATTCATTAAAGTGTAATTTTTTTTCCCCAAAAATTGCATTTGAACGACTGCCGCGCAAATACAGTGTGACATAAAATATTGCAATAAAGCATCACCTGGATGGTCTTCACCTCTGGCTCTGATGAGATCTTGTTTTAACGGCAACGAAAGGCTCTGGTTGGGCGTGTCGCCACAAGCGTTGCTGACCTTCCGTGATAGGAGGTCCCATTGAGCTGGTAAGCGGGCATTTTGGCCGGATACCGGTGGTGGTGCTCCACTCAAGATCTCACTCTTGGCGATGGATATTCTTGGTTCAAAAAGTTTTACCGTTTATCATTAATATGCAGTCTTTGGGCTCCAGTGCATAGGCTTCACCTGGGTCACTAGTCTGCTGCAGGCAGAAGGAAACATTTCCTCAGTCTCCTCTCCCCTAGGGATCAGGCTGCAACATGGTAACTTTGCAGTAAGGTACAAGGTCAGACATTTGTGAACACCAAAAACTGTGAAGGCCAAAAACTGCACGGGCACTGGAATTTACTGAGACGGCATCTCAGTCCAGGAATTAATTGATGACCCCTACTGATGCCAGAACAAAGATGGAAAGGAACACAGATGAAGGCATTGTGAAGAGGAGCACTGTGATCTCTTAGAGAGGTAATACATACCAAAAAATGTTATGTCGCGTACACACGATCGGAAATTCAGCCAGCAAAAGACCGATGAGAGCTTTTGGTCGGAAAATGCGACCGTGTGTGTGCTCCATCGGACTTTTACTGGCCAAATTCCCGCCAGCAAAAGATTGAGAGCAGGTTCTCAATTTTCCGTCCGGAAAAAGTTTCGATCGGAAATTCCGTTCGTCTGTACCAATTGCGACACGCAAAATTCCTACGCATGCTCGGAAACAATTTGACGCATGCTCGGAAGCATTGAACTTCATTTTCTCGGCTCGTCGTAGTGTTGTAGCGAACTTTTGTGTGACCGTGTGTATGCAAGGCAAAGCTTGAGTGGAATTCCATCAGAAAAACCATCCAAGGTTTTTCCGACGGAAAATCCGCTGGTGTGTACGGGGCATTACACTTACACATTTCTTAGATGTTTAAAATTTTGCTGAAGGAAAGTGACACATATCCACACAACTACAAAACTTCCCATAGTCTGTGTTATATAATTAACCTGTATTGTAAGCGCCATCTACTGGCCAAAATTATTTTTTTTCCCCTGAATAGGATATTTAAAGTGGAACTAATCTCAACCTCTTTATAATTTATCCCTCACCCTCCCTCTTAAATAAAATCTATTTTTTTATTACATTTTTAACATTGTTTTATTTATTTTCATCCTGGAAAACAGCACTTCTGGGTTTCTTGCCTAGGTCGGGCCCCACTGCCTCCTAGGATAGCCCTGTGAAAGCTTTCCCAGAATTCAGTGTGTCACTATGTGGTGTACGGGTGCATGCAAAGTAGACATGAGCACTGCCAAAAAATTTGTTCGTTTTCCTATTTGTTCTATTCGTGTTTTGTTTTGTTTTTTTCCGTTTTTCGGGTCATTCGTTTTGATCGCAATTCGTAAATTCGAAAAATCCAAAAATAAGAAAGAAAATCCAAAAATTCAAAAGAAAGAAAATCCGAAAATTCGAAATTATAACTAATTAACTAATAATAACTATTAAATTATAGTTATTGGAATTTTCTTTCAAATCTGGCTATTAGTGAACGTAACGAATACGAATTCATCTGAAGTTTTGAATTATGCGAAATAACAAATGCCGTATCTAAACGAATGAAACGTAACGAATATTAATAATAACAATAATAATAATGAAAAAACTTTTTATTATTAGTTCGTTTTGTTCCATTTGTTTAGATGCGGCACTCGTTATTTTGGGTAATTTGTAACTTCGGATAAATTCGTTACGTTCACTAACAGCCAAATTTGAAAGGAACGAATTTATCTGAAGTTACAAATTATCCGAAATAACGAATGCCATATCTAAACAAATGGAACAGAACGAACTAATAAATAATACTACGTTTTTTTTAAATATTATTATTATTTATTATTATTTGTTACGTTTCATTCGTTTAGATACGGCATTCGTTATTTAATAACGAAATTCTTAACTTCGGATAAATTCGTATTCGTTACGTTCACTAATAGCCAAATTTGAAAGGAAACTCCAATACCTATCATTTAATAGTTAGTAATAGTTAAGGTAATATTACTTATTATTTCAGATTTTCAAATTTTTGGGTTTTAGAATTTGCAAATTTGTGAATTTTCAAATATTTGGAAAAATTTGTTAAAACTGGTTTTTGTTCATTCGGATATTTCCGAATTAACCAATTAGTTGAAATTCATTAAAAACCAAATTCGGAAGATTGAAAATGAATTGCACGTCTAATGCAAAGCAGATTTATGTTCTCGTGCATAAACGCCATTAGGCAGTACAGTGGCAATCTGCAAGAAGCTGGCAGTATTTGTGGGCACAGGCAGAAATCCTGCTTCATGTGCGCATATGCTTTGCCAGTCACTGCCAGGTCCTAGACATCTGGAAGACACCGGTGGCACATATGTGCATGTGGCGCAGTTTTTAAGATGGTGGTGCTAAAGAGGGACGGGTGCCCATTCATTCAGCGGTTTAGTTCCACTTTTAAAACGAATACTGCATTATGGCCACTAGATGGCGCTCATGATCCTACAAGATAATTATATAACACAATATGGCAACTTTTGTTGTGCGTTCCATTCATTCCAGCGAACTTTTTATATTATTATTATACAGGATTTATATAGCGCCAACAGTTTGCGCAGCGCTTTACAACATGAGGGCAGACAGTACAGTTACAATACAATTAGATACAGGAGGGATCAGAGGGCCCTGCTCGTTAGAGCTTACAATCTAGAAGATTTTATACATAGATCCCTTAGCATACCTCCCAACTCTGGAACTTGAGAATGAGGGACACCTAGGGATGGAAAAGACATGCGGAGCGCATCGTGACAATAATGGGCGTGGCCTAAATGCGTTGAATTTTGAGGTGGCTTAAAGGGACATGGTTAAATAGAGTCTAAAGCGGTATTAAACCCACAAGCAAACATTTATTACATTTCAGCTTACCAATTCTTAGATGTGATGGCTGCATTAGTTTTCTTTTTCCTTCTTTTTTAGCTTTCTTCTATTTTCACCTGGTGATTTGTTTTTCAAAAGAACAAGCTGTCCTGCAGATGTAGCCATTAGAGAGTTGAGACAAACCATTTACCACTGACAGGGGTGCTTACAATGATCAGCTTTTATTTATTTATATAAGACCTTTATCCTGAAAGAAAAAATATGTTTGCTGCAATTGCTTATAAAGTGTTAGTGTATTTAAATCTTCTAGTCCATCTAACACTCCCCTCCCTCCAGATTGACAATGCTGCTGTTCATAGGCGCCCCCATTGCTCTTTCATCCAGAGTTGTGTCTCACTAATACAGGAGGTGTGTTACTGACCAGATCAACAGGTGAAAATCCTAAAAAAAAAATAAAAACGAATGCAGCCACCACATCTAATGATTACTAAGCTGCAATATATTACATTTTTGATTTTGGGTTTATTACGGCTTTACAGTGGTATATACTGTACACATACCTCCCAACTTTTTGAGATGGGAATGAGGGACACCTATCAGCAAAAGTATGCAGGCATAGGACACACCCCTTGCCACGCCCCTTTAAAGGAGAATTGTACAAAAAAACAAGATTGATTAAACTCACAATTTATTTTTTTTACCACTACTATTCCTTTATATTGACTTTTGGAATTTACAAATGCAGCAATTTAGAAATTAGATGAAAGGTTTAGCGCTGGGAAATACTTTTTGATAGATAAAAAGTGCATTTTATATACATCTATATAGATCAGACCAAAATGAGGGGGGAAGAGTGACAGAGGGACATTGCTCCAAATTAGGGACAGTCCCTCGAAATCAGGGACAGTTGGGAGCTATGTGTACACAGTCTGCAGTCCTTGTACCCACAAAACACTCCCTAATTTCTGTGCTATGAGTGAGAGGCCCACTGACATAAACCTACACCATGTATACACTCAGATACAGTCACGGGCTGAGGAATACTTAGTCACCCTTTATATTAGAATCTCCCCTTCACATTAAAGTCCCCTCCTTCACACCATGAGTCCCCTCCTTCACACCATGAGTCCCCTCCTTCACACTAGTAGTTCCCCTTTTACATCAGAAGACCCCTTACCACCCTTTCACATCAGAGTCCCCATTTACAGCAATAGTCCTCCTTTACATCTGCAATGGCCCTGAAATTTGGGGCCCCTTTCTCATCAGAGTCCCCCTTTAACATCGGTAGTTTACATCTGGAGACCCCATTACATCAGCAGTCTTCCCTTAACATCAAGAGTCCCCCTTTACATCAGGCACTGGGGGTGTTAGAAGGGGCGATCCAGGGATATGAAATACATAGACAGGGATCCTAAGCCTAGGATGAAGACAGCTATGAGGGAGATAGTGCAGGCTGGATTACAGTATTGCGCTTTGTTTCACTCTTAGCATGTAGATGAATCATGTAATAGAACATTAAACATTGTTGCACAGTAATCAAGAGGAAAACAAGGGGACTATAGAAAGTGATACACTCACATAGACCCAATGGTAAGTCAGGCATAAGAAAGCATACAGCCGCTGCGAGCGTGACTCCTCAAAGCCGCTGCTGCCGTACTGAAGTCTCGTAACAGTAGTGCTCGTCACTAGCTCCTCCCACACGTTGCGTCACAGACCACGTGACTTTGAATGCCCCCCTTCTACAGCGAGAGTTTACTGCAGCATCCTATGGACTGGTAAGAGGGCTATTTGCCCATTGCTGATACTGCTAGCAGGAACTGAGATACTGAAAGCAGGATACCAAGCGTACCCTATCCATAGCGCACCCATACTGCACACTACATACCACACTTATTCCAAACCTAGAGTAGACTGCACCAATACCAACCCTATACCACACTATACCGAACCTTTAATGCATCTGAACCACAGCCACCTTGCACCTGTTCCTACGCGTGTCATCATGATCACGTGACTTCATCATGTGATTTTCCCTGATGAAGTCACATAATCGTGACGACACGCGTAGGAACGTACAGACACCGGAAGTGACGTTTTGTATCACAAGCTCGCTGCTCGTTTGTTTGTATACCATTTTATTTGCTTTTATGTGAGTACCGCAGTATACCCTGCTTCAAAATAAATTAATTGCTTGGACATACTTCACTATTGGGGTTTTTCCTGTCTCTCCTTCTCCCTTTGCTAGCCCATTATATTGCCTTGAGAGGAAGATATATGGCTATATATGACCCAATGAAAGAAAATATATAGAACATCAATATTGGGCTACAGGTAGTTTGGAATCAATGAGGACATATACCCAGAGAGATCGCCTGTAGGACACATCACTTCGGATTATCCCTGGCTATCTGTTTTATGCGGTTTACCTTACAGCAGTAAGGTAAGGGGTCATTACACCCGTGGATGTAAGTGCACTGAAGATATAACCACCAAAGTCACCTTGTCACTTATTCATAATCAATTTTTGAACTGTCACTTTATACATTTTTGCTCCACCATAAATGTTTGAAATCTTTTTTTCTGCACTTTATTATGGACATTTCCACAGTGTTTTATATATGCAATTTTGCGCAGTGAATTTTTTCATTTGCAGTCAATTTATACTGGATTTTATATTTGCATGTATTTTACTCACTATTGCAATCCATGACATTTGTATATTTATCAGTATCGTTGTGATGACATACATTTAGCACTTTGTTTGATCGCGTCAGCACTTGAATTTTTTGGAGCGCAGCACCATACATTGGTTTATTTATATTATCTTCTTGGGTTGTGTTTGACCCCTGTCGGTGTTTGCTGCAACCAAATACCTTTTATTGCACATTGTAGGTAGCTCGGGAATACCCTTTGTTTTATTTATTCTAATGCCACCAAGTGCTCGGCCACCTAGTGGCAGAAGAGAAAAGTACAACAAGGCCAAACTTGGGGAGAAATCGATGGATCTCTAACAACTATCACTGTAGGAATTTGATGAGGAGCTCTCTGACTAAACCCCAGGGAGCTACAGCAGTATGACTGTGGCTCGGCCTTATGTTTTTTTTCGCCCCCCAACCGTTAGTGTAAACAAGCCCTAAGAGGGGAATTCCCCTCACTTTTGGAGATTTCCTCTAACTTCTCATTGCATTCATGGGACAGGAAATGTCCCCAATGGTACACAGGCAGCAAAGTCATAGTTGCCAACTGTCCCGGATTTCCCGGGACATTCCCGGGACTGGGACTCCATTCCCGAATTTGTGGTGTCCCGGCAAATGTCCCGAAAAATCCGGTTCCTGTTTTTGAAACAACCGCCGCCGCCGCCGCCGCCGCTAGAGGTCGGCGGCCGGCGGAGACATTGTCTCCGCCGGCTGCCATTTCGTGGAAGTTCAGGAAGACGGCTGGGAGGGGGGCTAGACGAAGCTTCTGCGTCGCCGCCCACCCCCTGCCCCGCTCCGCCTCGGCCCGCCCCGCTCCGCCTCGGCCCGCTCCGCCTCGCCCCGCTCCGCCTCGGCCCGCCTACCCCCCGCCCCGCTGCCAGTCTGATATGGAAAGGGGCAGGGGTTCTAGCCATGCTGCGGACACACCTCTAGGACACCTCTGAGGTGGGGGGAGGGAGCGCGCGCACCGCTGTGGGACACCTGATGTGAGTGGGGGGGGGCAATGGGGACACCTGATGTGAGGGGGGGACACCTGATGTGACGGGGGGGGCACTGGGGACACCTGATGTGAGTGGGGGGGGCACTGGGGACACCTGATGTGAGGGGGGGACACCTGATGTGAGGGGGGGACACCTGATGTGAGGGGGGGGGCACTGGGGATACCTGATGTGAGGGGGGGACACCTGATGTGAGGGGGGGGCACTGGGGATACCTGATGTGAGGGGGGGCCACCTGATGTGAGGGGGGGCGCTGGGGACACCTGATGTGAGGGGGGGACACCTGATGTGAGGGGGGGCACTGGGGATACCTGATGTGAGGGGGGGACACCTGATGTGAGGGGGGGGGGGCACTGGGGACACCTGATGTGAGGGGGGGACACCTGATGTGAGGGGGGGCACTGGGGACACCTGATGTGAGGGGGGGACACCTGATGTGAGGGGGGGGCACTGGGGACACCTGATGTGAGGGGGGGCACTGGGGACTCCTGGTGTGAGGGGGGCTCCGCTGGGGACATCTGATGCAAGGACGGATGGCTAGTGACACGCTCGGGGCTCCCACTGATTCTGCATTATGGTGAGTTGAATAATTTCATTTTATATTACAATGTAATAATAGAAATAATGCACTTCAATCATCCTGACACCATAACAACCATGGTGCCGGGATGATTGAAGTGCTAACACCAGGTGTTTGGAGTATCTTTATCTGCTGATTGTTAAACTTTCTAGAATACACAGATTTCTATTGTGTAGGATCTGGGGCTGCTGTCCCGTCATTTCCCCCTCTCTCCCCGTCTCCATCCCTCATTCATCTCAGACTCTAACCACACCCTCTAGAGCCACGCCCATTTAAGCCACGCCCACTATTTTGCGTAAACCACGCCCACTTTTCACCGCGACGCGCTTCGCGCGCCGCACTTCTCGATTTTTCTAGGCCGCGCCTGCTGACGAATGCCCCGCCCCCTAATTATTTGACAGCTCCACCTACAGCCACAAAAGTGTCCCACATTTTTTTTTTACAATGTTAGCAACTATGCAAAGTAAACAAACAAATATATACCTAGGAATGGGTTGTACTGTTCCCTACTATATCCAAAACTGGAAAAAAAAGGTTTGGCTATACATACACTTTAAAGTGGTTGTAAACTCTTCCATATACCCAGTGAAGTGACTGGCCTCTGGTGATAACCAGAGATGAAACAAATCTTCCTATATAAGTTGTACCTGTTTATCTACAATCTTCTCTTCTCTACATCCGTTCAAAGAGCAGAATTTTTATAGTTTGTCAGACAAAAGGGGGCAGAGAGATGAAATTACACTTTGCAGAGCTCAGGGAGGAGAGGTCTGAGAGCTGATTGGAGGGAAGGGACACATTCCCATTCAGACAGCACACAGGAACTGAGGCTGTCAATCACAGGCTGTTTGTTGGAGATCCCTCCTCTGTCACTTTTTTTTTCTCTTGCTATCAGGAAAACTTGTCAGAAGTGACTGATAGCAGAGGAATGAAGGAGCAGACAGAAATGACACTTATGCCCCGTACACACAATAGGATTTTCCGACGGAAAATGTTCGATCGGAGCTTGTTGTCGGAAATTCCGACCCTGTGTAGGCTCCATCAGACATTTTCCATCGGAATTTCCGTCACACAAAATTTGAGAGCGGGTTCTCAAATTTTCCAACAACAAAACAGCCCCCATTAGGGGTGTCCACTACAGATGCTATTCAGTACCCATCAGATGCCAATCAGTGCCCATAAAAATGCCAGTCAGTGCCCATCACAGATGCCAATCAGTGCCCATCAGTAACGACTGTCAGTGCCTCCTCATCAGTGCTGCCTATCAGTGCCATCTATTAGTGCCTATCAGCACAACCTATCAGTGCCGCCTATCACTGCCCATCATTGCCGTCTATCAGTGCCCATCAGTGCCACCTATTAGTGCCCATCAGTGCTGCATGTCAGTGCCGTCCATCAGTGGTACATATTATTGCCTTATCAGTGCCACCTCATCAGTGCCCATCAGTGAAGTAGAGAACAAAATTTTATAACAGAAACAAAGAAAAACTTTTTTTTTTTTTTATACATTGCGGTCTTTTTTTAATTTGTATAGCAGAAAACTCCAGTGGTGATCAGATACCATCAAAAGAAAGCTCTATTTGTGGGAAGGAATTGATAAAAATTTAGTTTGGGTACAGCGTTGCATTACTGTGCAATTGTCATTCAGAGTGTGACAACGATGAAATGCTGAATTGGCCTGGGCATTAAGGGGGTAAAAAGTGCCTGGTATTGAAGTGGTTAAGCCTTGGGGCCAGTTCACACCTGGGGATTTGCAGGGGCTATAATGACATTGTATAAAGGGGTATTAAAGCTGTTTAAATCCGGTCCTGTTTCGGTCTGTGGTGGTACTGAATGCATTGAAACTGGTGAGAAGTGCTCCTTCTTCACAATGAATGGGACCTAAGAAAAGAAAAAAGTGTGCATTTAGTAAAAAAAAGGAAATTTAAGCACCAATCTGAAAAATTCGGGGACGATATCTAAGGCCCGTGTGAAGGAACACAGGGTGATTACATGCATGGGTCGTGTTGTGTGCATCCCCACGCCGGCAGTCCCATTGTTGTCTATTGGGATGCAGCGGCTGCATGGACAGAGCCATTGCTTCCAATATGTTTTCCATAAGGGTGCGGGTGCATGGCTCCGAATGCACCCTGGGTGTGTTTGGGGCCTTCTCCCCAGCACCCACATGGATGTGATATTGGGACACCGTGGCTGTGTCTATGTAGCTGCTGTGTCCCAACAGACTGTGGACCTTCGGAACAGGGATGCATGGAACACTAGTGCATCGCCGTGCAGGTAAACGCAGCCCTGCATATGGCCTCATGCACACTGGGCATTTTTAAAGCTACTTCTAAGGGCATCTGGCAGGGTTTTTTTTTTTTTTACTGCCTCTAAGCTCCCCTGCATGTTATCCTATGTGTCCATGCACACATAGACTTTTAGCAGCATTTTCAGTCAGGAGAGTTTAGTGGAAAAAAAAAAAGCTCACTGCCAGTGCGTCCTGGGGCAGTGGCGTTTTGGCAGAAAAAATGCTTGACACTGGTAAACATGGTACACACTTTTACAAGCGTCAGGCTTTTTTTGGCCAAAACGCTGCTGCCAGGAGAAGGCTCCTAGGGGAGTAAAAAAAAAACAAAAAAATGTCAGTCTGCATGAGGTTTAAAAAATGACAGAAGACACTGAAGGATAAACTGATCATGAAACCAGAAGGATATCAGACCAATAATAGACACAAAAACCCAGATGAAAAATAAATACAGCTCAAAGGCACTTATGTAGCAATGTACTAATACGGTGTATATTGTGGGACTTGAGCGCTGCTATGTCAAAAAACAGGTGATAATAGTGTATCAATGAAGCGAACAGCTGCAGACATTTGGAAGTGCACTCAGAACACGAATGTGAATATAATAATGTGTATAAAATGGTGCGCTTGTTCAATTAACTATAACCAAGTAAATATTGAGCTAAGATTAATATACTTAGTGAATCAAAATAAGTAACAAAATAATCCAAGTGAAAAAACAAGTGAAAAACAATAAATATAAATGAGTAAAGTATAAGAAGTCCAAGTGCAAAGACATAGAAATAACTGTTCAGTCCATATCGTAATTTGTAGAGAGAAAAGCTGCTCAGATCCCCGCTGTATAGGCTCCAATATGTCTGCATAAACAGTCCAATATCGTGCCTCGTGAACGATCTATCCCTGAGGAAGTCACGTGACTAGTGACACAACACGTCGGGTGGAGCCTTTTGACGTCACTCTCAGTGTCCACATAGTACGGAAGTGTGGTGAGGAGGCGATTGTATTCCTACTCCTATTTTTACGGATATCACCAAACTTTTATGTAAGCAGGTATTGAATACATTTTGTTATATTTTACTGGCAATATTGCGCTATGGGTTTTTTTGCTCTCTCTCTGAGTGACGTTCGTTCAAGAGGTATGATGCCCCCTTATGATGTCACCACCCGGGGCATGATGGGGCAGTGATGTCCTAAGGGGTCGGAGTCTCCGTGTGACATCAGCAGGTGGCCCCGCCCCATGCCAATATAAGTCATGGACCCAGCATTACACTGGGAGATCGCGTTGAGTCAACATCTGAAGAAGAACGGAGGGAGAAAACACAGCAAAAGAGGGAGAAGACCTGGCAGAAGAGGGAGAAGACCTGGCAGAAGAGGGAGAAGACCTGGCAGAAGAGGGAGAAGACCTGGCAGAAGAGGGAGAAGACCTGGCAGAAGAGGGAGAAGACCTGGCAGAAGAGGGAGAAGACCTGGCAGAAGAGGGAGAAGACCTGGCAGAAGAGGGAGAAGAACCAGCAGAGGAAGAAGACCTGGCAGAAGAGGGAGAAGACCTGGCAGAAGAGGGAGAAGAACCAGCAGAGGAAGAAGACATCGCCGAATGAGGGAGAAGTGCCAGAGAGGGGAGAAGAATTCAGAAGAGACACCGGAGCTGCTTTATAAAATACTTAAAAACCTGTGTACTGTGTTTATTTTTGACACTTTTTTGGGTGAGTGGGTAGGGGTACAATGTACCCCATACTCATTCACATACAATGGGGGATGGGATCTGGGGGCCCCCTTGTTAAGGCCAAGGTTGTCGGGAAGAGGCCCTTGTCCTCATCAACATGGGAACAAGGTGCTTTGGGTGGGGGGCACCCACCCCCCCATGTTGAGGGCACGTGGCCTGGTATGGTCCGGGGGGGTGCACGCCCCTTTCCTGACCTACCAGGCTGCATGCTCGGATAAGGGTCTGGTATGGATCTTGGGGGGACCCCCACGTCAAAGACCCTTATCCATACCAGCCCAAAGGGTCTGGAATCGTTCTGGGGGGAACCCCACACTAATTTTTTTCAAGATCCTCAGCACACAAGTCGCACAGCAAGTCGGATCATCATGACCTGACTTCTGGTGCGACTTCTATTAAAATCAATAGGCTCCCATAGGGAACCACTGATTTAGAATAGAGGCAGAGAAACTCTGGTAAAAGCTAGCATGGCCAAACGCACATTGACAGTAATCTCAAACGCTGATAAAATCAAGTTTCTAATATTGCTTTTTTCCTGGTGTCGGTACTAGCTTTACAGCTCATTTTTTATACCGCCCATGGGCACGAGGCCTTAAAGTATAACTAAGGGCCTGTTCACATCAGGATGTGATGCTGTAAACCCTTGTTCCGTGTATGTTTCCTGCACTGTGTTCAAAACCCACTGCATTTGCGATCTACAGTGCTTGTCAGTGCCAACTTAATGACACCCCAAACACAGGTCGCAAAACCAGTGTGATTACCTGCACCGGATCACAT
This sequence comes from Aquarana catesbeiana, assembly GCA_037953035.1. Taxonomy (NCBI): domain Eukaryota; kingdom Metazoa; phylum Chordata; class Amphibia; order Anura; family Ranidae; genus Aquarana; species Aquarana catesbeiana. Next base: position 134,402 of record JBBHAA010002037.1, read on the forward strand.
GGTACAATAGTTTTGTAAAGTAGTGCAGGCACTACTTTTTCTGCAGTCTGGCACAATTTCAGCCCGTTCTAATTGCACTGCACCAGGATCACATGTGAACAGCAGGGGAGCACACAGCGCATGGTATGAACTGGCCCTAAAGGCAAAATGTTTTTTCTTAATTTTGGAGAGTGGAGAAGGACTAAAGCACCTGTTAGGTTTTTATTGCTGTCAGTGTCCTTATCAGGGAGATTCACTCTCTATTGGTCCTGGTGATTGTTATAACTGAAGGTAAAAAAAATCCCAACAAGAAAAAAGGCGAAATCTTCCAAAGGCGTCACTAATTCTGGTGAACCCTGGTGATAACCAAGGACTTCCCTCACTTTGGGGAGGGGACATTTGATAATATAGCTAACTTTCCCCTTCACCTTTGGCACCCAGAAAGATAATGTCATCCTTCTTCCGAGAGCAATGAATAGTACTGTAAATCTCTCTGAGAAGATGTTCCCAGCACTGTGCTGCAGTGTCTATTCTATGAGATTTGAAGAGCTCATCATTCCTCAGGATCTTGTCAGCAGGAGAATGACGTCATCCCGTTTACTACAAAAGGCATAGTAACAGGGACTATACTATATTTTCTGCCCTTTTTTCCCCAATAATTTTGCTGGCGTTTTAGAGCTTCCTTTAAACAAACAGTCGCCAACCAGTGGTCCGTGGACCACTGATGCTCCATGAGAAAATTTTGGTGGTCCCCATGAGTTTTGCCGCAAATCAACATTGTGGCTGATGTATACAGCCCAATGTTCCAGCTCCTGTGAACTCAGAGGGAGGCGCCAGGAGTAATGCAGAGAAGTAGACGGGGACTTCCAGCAATGGCAGCTGATCACTGTGAGAGGGAGTATGAAGCTCAGGCACATGGCTGGATAAGGAGGTGAGATCCAATAATGTGGAAATAATCAATGTGATATGCAGAGTGCATGGGGGGAGGGGGCAGAGAACCAGAACATTGTGTGTATAAGGCAGCAGTTAATAAGAGGGATAAATCTGCAGCGCTAATCTAAATAAGTGAATTCCTGGGACTCCAAGAAGATAAAAACTAGTAGGAAGATGCCAATAAAAAACTCAAAAAAAGTGACAATGGTTCTAAGGTGCGTGGATAACTGATAATAGAAGGAATATGCTATGTAACAAAGCCAAATACAGGATAGGTAAACAGCAACAATAATATATATCAAGCTCATCAAAGGAGGAAAGGATAGCGACCACAGATGATAGTGTTCACACACCTATAAACAAATGATATGGGGGGTAAAACTGCGGCGCTTATCTCAATGGGTATATTCCTGGGATGCCAAAGGAAAAAACCAGTGGGCGCCGAAGGAATAAAAGCCAGTAGGAAGATGCAGGTAGCAATTCAAAAAAATTCCTATGATGCGTGAATAACTGATAATACCTCAAAAGGGATAAGCTATGTAACAAAAAAACTAATAACCACACCAGGAAAGGAAAATCCAGGTAAGGATCTAGTTCATGTAGATTAATATTCCACCATTTTTGTGCAACCAAGAGTCATAGCAAATCAATGTTGCAGCAAAAGAGTGCGGCTAATTAGGGAACTAAATGACTGGGATCCAGATAATTGGTGACCTCTTTACAGACCTTAATTATATAAAGCAATAAATTATGCTCGTGACTCCAACAACACAGTGTTCCTAAATATAAATAGGTGCAAACAATATTTCGGTGCAGCATCCAAGGTAAGGGCAAGTGAATGAATAAATAATTAGATTAATATTGACTAAGGTCCTAATGATCGAAACTCAAATTCAAATAATTATTACTGTTTAAATAGTCCATAGATCTTAAATGAATAAATCCGTGAGTAAAAATAATTAAAAACAATAATAATCTCTGAATTACACTCTATAAAAATACACTCTATAAAATAATGTGCAAATGCTTGTGCAGCATCCAAAAAAATTGATATAAATAAATATAGGAATAAATTTCCAGTTTGCAGAAAAGTGTATCAAATCGGACAATTGTTTCTACTAAGTATACAATGTATCTTCCAAAAAAATATATAAGTGAACAAATAATAACACACCAGCAAATGGCAAAGCCAGTGTTCAGCACAAATGACACACTGAATGTGATAACAATAAATGTGATTCCCAAAGTGAATAAAAGTCGTTTCTAAACTGAAAAAAATGAGGAAATATATTAACAAAGCATCCCATTCATATCTCCTTCGTGATGAATCAAAACAATCCTTCACATATCCCCAGTGAAGACAGACAAGTGTATAGAAAGATGTACCGGTTCCCCCAGCCTCTCACCTCCCGGCTGAGCGATAACAGCCCAAAAGTAGCCTCACGCAGTCTGTGCTTGCAGGTGGTTTTGAACGCTGTCAGCTCCCAATAGGGTGATATCAGCCTTGGTGTAGATGATAAAGCATCTCCCGATCTCCAAGTTTCTCAAACATTGTTCACTCAAAAGAATAAGGGGAAGGATTCCATAGTGTATTATGTAAATCATCAATTTTTATTAAATAATAACCCACTTACATTCAAAACTAGCAGCATCAGCAAAAACTTTAAAACCGGCTCACTGACTCACCGATCCCGGCCGTGATCGGAAAGACAAGCAGCCGAGCAATACCGCCTCTCTTCTCCCTGACGCGTTGCGTGACTGTCACGTCACTTTCTCAAAGGGAATGAAGAAAGGCGGACACGGATCGTTCTTATGGCAGAGGGGTAACCATGGCAACCCCTCTGACACGAGCGTAACGGTAGGATAAAGCGGCACTCCTTGTGCACAATATAAATAGACTATACATTGTTCCTAAACAAATCTCTAGATTTCTAAATATTGACCATGTTTTCATACATAAAGAGAAAATTACTTATAAAAAGATGATTATAATAAGGTTAATTAAAAGATGTTGTACGTGTATATAAATGAACTTAAAAACATTAAAATGGAAAAAGTAGGGGGAGGAATGGAGAGACTCACTCTAGTGGTCCGTCATAAAAATACAGATCCAGGTAATTATGGCAAGTGAGAGATTAAACTTCAAAGTGTTTATAAATATAGGCCAAAAACACATAAAAGAATCTAGCTTTAAAATGATTCTACAAAATCAAGGATCTAATTAAGTACTATGTTCAAAGAAAATCATAATAATGCCTATTGTAAAGGTGAATGGCCCAAGGAAAAAATTATTATAAAGCAGCACTTCTAATAGTTAGAGATAAAGCAATTAAGGTCAAATTCAAAATTATGACCCAGAGGCGTTAAAGTACGGAGCTCATGTATCCAACGGGATTCTGCCTGACTCAGTTTTATCACTTTGTTATCACCCCTCCAATGGGGTTTATATTTCTCAATTCCCCATACTTTTAATGAGGAGGGGTCCCTATTATGATATTGATCGTAGTGTTTTGACAAACTATGTTTCGGATAACCTTTCTTTATATTTTGGGTATGTTCTCTCAGTCTCTTCCATAATTCTCTTTTTGTTCGTCCTACGTACTGGATCTGACAGGGACATTCCAGCAAATACACTACTCCCTCTGTTCGGCAAGATATAAATTCTTTGATTTGGTATTCTCTATTGGTAACTGTTGATTTGAAGTTGCATTTTTTCTTTTTTACCTCATTTGTGTGTCTGCAGGTGTAACAAGTCTTGCAGGGATAGAAGCCCTTCCCATCAAAGAAGGAAAAATTTCTCCGCGGGGGAGGGTCTAGTACATTTTTAGCAACCAGATCCCGCAATGTGGGAGCTCTCCGATATGTGAATCTCGGTTTCTCTGGTAGTAACGTTCCCAGGTGCCTGTCTGCTTTCACTATATTCCAATATTTTCTAAAGATTTTTTCTATTTGCTTATGTTGCAAACTATAATCCATCACTAATGGTACAGAGTTCATAGAGTCAGTTTTTCTACTTGAATCCTCTATTAGTTTACTTCTATCCATGGCCTCCACGTCTTTAATTTTCTCCTTTATATAATCAGAGCCATATCCCTTTTGGATAAATCTTTGTCCGATAAATTCAGCTTGTTTAAGAAAAACCTCTTGTTTTGTACAATTTCTTTTCAGCCTAGTGAACTGGCCCTTAGGTATATTGTTTAGCCAGGGAGCATGATGGCAACTATCTATTGGCAGATAGCTGTTTCTATCAACTTGTTTAAAAAATGTTTGGGTAATCTTCCATCCTCTTTTAAAATTTCCAAATCTAAAAATTGTATTTTTTCATCATTGATCTCCCATGATAAATTAATATTTTTATTGTTTAAATTCAAATTAAAACCAAAGTCCATCAAGCTTTTCCTGTCACCAGCCCAGATAAAGATAATATCATCAATAAATCTTTTAAATAAAAGAAGTTGCTGGGGTCTGTTCTTATATACGGCTTCTTCCTCCCATTCCGCCATATAAAGGTTAGCTACGCTGGGTGCATACTTGGCACCCATTGCAATTCCACAGATTTGTTTAAAAAAATCATTTTCATGCCAAAAATAATTGTGATCCAAACTATATCTTAAACACTCCAATAAAAACTTTCTTTGCACCGCTTTTAGGTCACTAAATTTCTTCAAGGCCCATTTTGTTGCTTGTATTGCCTCTTCGTGATTAATTATAGTATAAAGCGATGCTACATCTGCTGTTGCAAGATAAACTGGTCTGTCCCCAAATGTGACAGTATCCAATAACTGGAGTAGATGTTTAGTATCTCTTAAAAAGGACTCAGTTTTTCTCACTAATGGTTGTAAGAACCAGTCTATATACTCCCCTATTCTTGCTTCTCTCTTCTAATTTTTGGATACCACTCTTGATCTCCGTGGGATCATTTATTTTCCTGATTTTTAGATCATGCAAATCTTTCAGGACCATTTTCCGAAACACTTCAATATTTCCCTCTGTTCCCAGTGGGGGGTTGAATAGTGATTTATTCTTCAGGTCACTGTGTTTGATTTCACTTTCCAACATGTTGTTCCTTATTAAATTTTCTCCTGGTTTACTCAACATATACTTCTTAATATGAAGACTCCTGGCGAATTTATTGATGTCTACGTACGTACTAAATTTTATTTAAGTTCTTTTTAGGTGCAAATTTCAGGCCTTTGTCTAGTACTTTGGTTTTTCGTTTCTTACAGCCAGTTTTTCTGAATCTCTCCGTGGAGATCTCTTTAATTTTTTCTCTCGATCCCCCTCTCTCCGATGTTCTTGATTCCTTTCTTCCCTTCTTGTATCTCTCCTCACTCCACGCTCTGGACTCCTCCTCGGAGATCTTCGTGATCCATTCTCCGTCCGATAACGCCTGGGAGAATCCCGGCGTCTCATCTCTAAAAAACGCCTAGGGGTTCTGTCACGCCCCTCATGCTGGTATCTGGGAGTTCTTCCCCTTTCATATTGATATCTGGGGGTACGTGCTCCTTCTTCATCTCTTCTTAGGTGTTCATACCGATTGTATGTTGGAACATTATAGTGGTTTTCATAAATTACCTGCTCATGTTTCCCATCATAGTACTGCGGCCTGGTATCTCTCCTCCTGTTTTCATAGGGTATTGGGTCATACTTCCTATCATAGTCTTGTGGTCTGACGACATTCCTCCTATTCTCATAGGGTGCTTGATCATACTTCCCATCATGGTAGTAAGGTCTCATCTCACCCCTCCTATTATCAAAACCACGGTTGTCATAATTCCTCCATGGGGGTGTTGGTGGTTCTCTTCTATCTGGTAAGTACTGATACGGTCTAGGAGAATTATAGTGGTTGTCAGCATTGTTCTGCCAACCGTTTTTCCAAAAAGGTCTCTTCCAGTTGTTGTTTCCATTCCATCCCTGTCTCTGGTTTGGGGTGTTATAGTTGTTCATTCTATCAACTGGACCATTTGTCGGTGGCTTCTTATTTATCTCCATTACCGTCAAACTCTCTTCCTCTTTTTCTGGGGTAGTATTAGTGGAGTTAATGATAGTTTCTTCTAATTTGCTTTGCCACTTAAAGACCAGATCATCCTCATAGTCTTTCAAGTCTCTTTGATAAGAGGTTTTTCTTAAACAAGCTGAATTTATCGGACAAAGATTTATCCAAAAGGGATATGGCTCTGATTATATAAAGGAGAAAATTAAAGACGTGGAGGCCATGGATAGAAGTAAACTAATAGAGGATTCAAGTAGAAAAACTGACTCTATGAACTCTGTACCATTAGTGATGGATTATAGTTTGCAACATAAGCAAATAGAAAAAATCTTTAGAAAATATTGGAATATAGTGAAAGCAGACAGGCACCTGGGAACGTTACTACCAGAGAAACCGAGATTCACATATCGGAGAGCTCCCACATTGCGGGATCTGGTTGCTAAAAATGTACTAGACCCTCCCCCGCGGAGAAATTTTTCCTTCTTTGATGGGAAGGGCTTCTATCCCTGCAAGACTTGTTACACCTGCAGACACACAAATGAGGTAAAAAAGAAAAAATGCAACTTCAAATCAACAGTTACCAATAGAGAATACCAAATCAAAGAATTTATATCTTGCCGAACAGAGGGAGTAGTGTATTTGCTGGAATGTCCCTGTCAGATCCAGTACGTAGGATGAACAAAAAGAGAATTATGGAAGAGACTGAGAGAACATACCCAAAATATAAAGAAAGGTTATCCGAAACATAGTTTGTCAAAACACTACGATCAATATCATAATAGGGACCCCTCCTCATTAAAAGTATGGGGAATTGAGAAATATAAACCCCATTGGAGGGGTGATAACAAAGTGATAAAACTGAGTCAGGCAGAATCCCGTTGGATACATGAGCTCCGTACTTTAACGCCTCTGGGTCATAATGTTGAATTTGACCTTAATTGCTTTATCTCTAACTATTAGAAGTGCTGCTTTATAATAATTTTTTCCTTGGGCCATTCACCTTTACAATAGGCATTATTATGATTTTCTTTGAACATAGTACTTAATTAGATCCTTGATTTTGTAGAATCATTTTAAAGCTAGATTCTTTTATGTGTTTTTGGCCTATATTTATAAACACTTTGAAGTTTAATCTCTCACTTGCCATAATTACCTGGATCTGTATTTTTATGACGGACCACTAGAGTGAGTCTCTCCATTCCTCCCCCTACTTTTTCCATTTTAATGTTTTTAAGTTCATTTATATACACGTACAACATCTTTTAATTAACCTTATTATAATCATCTTTTTATAAGTAATTTTCTCTTTATGTATGAAAACATGGTCAATATTTAGAAATCTAGAGATTTGTTTAGGAACAATGTATAGTCTATTTATATTGTGCACAAGGAGTGCCGCTTTATCCTACCGTTACGCTCGTGTCAGAGGGGTTGCCATGGTTACCCCTCTGCCATAAGAACGATCCGTGTCCGCCTTTCTTCATTCCCTTTGAGAAAGTGACGTGACAGTCACGCAACGCGTCAGGGAGAAGAGAGGCGGTATTGCTCGGCTGCTTGTCTTTCCGATCACGGCCGGGATCGGTGAGTCAGTGAGCCGGTTTTAAAGTTTTTGCTGATGCTGCTAGTTTTGAATGTAAGTGGGTTATTATTTAATAAAAATTGATGATTTACATACTACACTATGGAATCCTTCCCCTTATTCTTTTGAGCGAACACTGCTTGAGAAACTTGGAGATCGGGAGATGCTTTATCATCTACACCAAGGCTGATATCACCCTGTTGGGAGCTGACAGCGTTCAAAACCACCTGCAAGCACAGACTGCGTGAGGCTACTTTTGGGCTGTTATCGCTCAGCCGGGAGGTGAGAGGCTGGGGGAACCGGTACATCTTTCTATACACTTGTCTGTCTTCACTGGGGATATGTGAAGGATTGTTTTGATTCATCACGAAGGAGATATGAATGGGATGCTTTGTTAATATATTTCCTCATTTTTTTTTCAGTTTAGAAACGACTTTTATTCACTTTGGGAATCACATTTATTGTTATCACATTCAGTGTGTCATTTGTGCTGAACACTGGCTTTGCTATTTGCTGGTGTGTTATTATTTGTTCACTTATATATTTTTTTGGAAGATACATTGTATACTTAGTAGAAACAATTGTCCGATTTGATACACTTTTCTGCAAACTGGAAATTTATTCCTATATTTATTTATATCAATTTTTTTGGATGCTGCACAAGCATTTGCACATTATTTTATAGAGTGTATTTTTATAGAGTGTAATTCAGAGATTATTATTGTTTTTAATTATTTTTACTCACGGATTTATTCATTTAAGATCTATGGACTATTTAAACAGTAATAATTATTTGAATTTGAGTTTCGATCATTAGGACCTTAGTCAATATTAATCTAATTATTTATTCATTCACTTGCCCTTACCTTGGATGCTGCACCGAAATATTGTTTGCACCTATTTATATTTAGGAACACTGTGTTGTTGGAGTCACGAGCATAATTTATTGCTTTATATAATTAAGGTCTGTAAAGAGGTCACCAATTATCTGGATCCCAGTCATTTAGTTCCCTAATTAGCCGCACTCTTTTGATGCAACATTGATTTGCTATGACTCTTGGTTGCACAAAAATGGTGGAATATTAATCTACATGAACTAGATCCTTACCTGGATTTTCCTTTCCTGGTGTGGTTATTAGTTTTTTTGTTACATAGCTTATCCCTTTTGAGGTATTATCAGTTATTCACGCATCATAGGAATTTTTTTGAATTGCTACCTGCATCTTCCTACTGGCTTTTATTCCTTCGGTGCCCACTGGTTTTTTCCTTTGGCATCTCAGGAATATACCCATTGAGATAAGCGCCGCAGTTTTACCCCCCATATCATTTGTTTATAGGTGTGTGAACACTATCATCTGTGGTCGCTATCCTTTCCTCCTTTGATGAGCTTGATATATATTATTGTTGCTGTTTACCTATCCTGTATTTGGCTTTGTTACATAGCATATTCCTTCTATTATCAGTTATCCACGCACCTTAGAACCATTGTCACTTTTTTTGAGTTTTTTATTGGCATCTTCCTACTAGTTTTTATCTTCTTGGCGTCCCAGGAATTCACTTATTTAGATTAGCGCCGCAGATTTATCCCTCTTATTAATTGTTTTTAGGTGTGTGAACACTATTATTTGTGGCCGCTATTCTTTTCTTATTTGATGAGTTTTATTTTTTTATACTTTTATTGTTGGATTATTTATTCTTTGGTGTGCGCACAAGTACTTATTACCATATAAGGCAGCAGTGTGATCCAGAGGGAGGGGGCAGAGAACCGGCACATTGTATGTATAAGGCAGCAGTGTAATCCAGGGGCAGGGGGGCAGAAAGCCGGAACGCTGTGTGTATAAGGCAGCAGTGTGATCCAGGGGAAGGGGGGGCAGAGAGCCGGTCCGTTGTGTGATCCTTGGGGAGGGGGGCAGAAAACTGGAGCATTGTGTGTATAAGGCAGCAGTGTGATCCAGGGGGAGGGGGGCAGAGAGCCAAAACATTGCATGTATAAATCAGCAGTGTGTTCCAGGGGGAGGGGGGGGGGGCAGAGAGCCTGTCCGTTGTGTGCATCAGGCATCAGTGTGATCCAGGGGGGGGGGCAGAGAGCCGGTCCGTTGTGTGCATCGGGTAGCAGTGTGATCCAGGGGGAGGGGGGCAGAAGGCTGGAGCATTGTGTGTATAAGGCAGCAGTGTGATCCAGAGGGAGGGGGGCAGAGAGACAGAGCATTGTGTGTATAAGGCAGCAGTGTCATCCAGGGGGAGGGAGCAGAGAGCCGGAGCTTTGTGTGTATAAAGCCTCGTACACACGATCAGACTTTAAACAAACTTTTCCGTGGATTTCTGTACAAAGGGCGTTGGCCGTGAACTTGTTATGCATACACACACAGCAGGACTTTAGGCAACAAACACGAACGTAGTGACATTTCCACGTACTGACAACACTTCAAAAGAGGACGTTCAATTCTCCAGCGCCACCCTTTGGTCAACTTCTGTATTGTTGTCTGATCTTTTGCATTGGTTCTGAGCATGCGTGTTTGTACTTTGTACTAAAGTCCGATGTACACACGATCGGACTTGCCGACGTCGGACTTTTGTTGCCGCAAAGCTTGTCTGTTCGCACAGCCAACATTTGTCCGATGAAAAACGAAAAAGCTTGTCCATTGGAGCGTACACACGGTCAGATGTTGCCTTAAAACAGGTCATTTGCATGTTTGTTGTCAAAAAGTCCGATCGTGTGTATGGGCCTTAAGACATGTAAAAATCATGTTAGTGGTCTGCGGGATTTAAAATTGTGAGTTTAGTAATCCATGAGGTCCAAAAAGTTTGGCAACTACTGCTCTTAACCTGAACAAATACATTGATATCAATGGGCAACTGGAGGTGTGTTTAACAAATACGTGGGTTAAGGGCTGAATCACACTTTTGCCCAATAATGGAAATAACATGTTTTAATGCATTTACGGTGCTAATGGTTTTTAAAGGCACCCTAATGCAATAAGGTATTGTAGCTTCAATGCACACGCGATGCAGTGCACGTGAACCACAATGCTTGGTAATGTGTTACTATGCATTGTTGTGTGCTGTGGCAGAAAAATATGCTGCCCCATATATATTTTCATTAACATTTATGTAAAGTATAGATTTTTTTAATATATTTGTTTATTGTGATCTCTCACCTGGCATTTTCTTTTTAACTCCCACTTCAAGCCAACAAAGACTATAAAACAGATCACTATTATAATAAGCAGAAAGATCAGAATATGTGAAGAAGCTCTTCCTTGCTCTGGCGGGTCTTTCTCTGTTATTGATGAAAGAGAAAAAACAATTATATTAGTTATAAGCACATTCACTTGTAGTAAGAAATTATATATAAAACAAAACATTCTCTTCCACTCAGTTCACATAGAGGATGCCATCTAAGTAGGCACCTTTCCTTGTAAAGGGCTAGTTCACTTATACAGAAAAAATGTAAAGGTGAACTAACACCGGACATCCTCCCCGGCCCTGAGGTTCCCCGCTGTACTTATCTCCGGAGTCGCCGAGCTGTCAGCACCCCCTGCAGCTACTTCAGTGGTCCAGGAAATTAGAGATTTCCGCTCTTCTCCCTCATTTCTGTGCAGTGCTTTTGGGATGGACCAGATTGATTCATTGTGACAGCACTGGCCAATCAGAATTGATCTAGACCATCCCAGAAGCACTGCACAGAGAAAAGGGAAAAGAGTGGGGATTTTTAATCCCTGGACTGTAGGGGTGCTGACAGCTCCGCATCTCTGGAGGGAAGTACAATGGGGACCGGGAGGATACAAGGGCGTATCTACCTCAAAGTAAACAAGGTGTTTGCCTTGGGAGGCATTTTTAGGGGGGAAGCGCTGCCCCTGGGCTCCCTCTTCCTGCCAACTGTGTTTACTATTTGTCAGTTTGTGAATGAAATATAATAAACACTGTTTACTATACTTCATTTTATGAATGAATAGAAGTCTCTATACAGACTCCCATTTCATCCAGTCACAGTGCAGCTCAGACTGCAGAGAAAGAGAATATATTCGAATGTCAAAAAAGAGACATTAGAAGTCTGTTTAGACCCCTGATGTCTCTCCACCCCCCCCCCCCCCAAAAGATAGATAAAAAAAAATTAAATAAATAATAAAAATGTAAAATATAAAATTGTACCTGTACAAAAAAAAGAAATAAAGTTGGATTTTTTTTTTAAATAAAATAAATATAGTAAGGGCCCTTTCATACATGTGGGCTCCGTAAAGCGCATCCGCCTGCACATGGACACAGCCTGTTCTCCTCTATGGGACAGTTGGATGGAAAAAGTCCATATGTCCATTTCCATCTGACTGGCGGCGGGTGTCAATGGACAGGAAGGGGTGGGACGCCCGATTTTAGTCTTGCCTAGGGCAGCACAAAACCATATGCTTTGATCTAAGCCAGGGATCTCCAAACTATGGCCCTCCAGCTGTTGCGGAACTACAGTTACCATGAGGCATTGTAAATTGCCATTCACAGACATGACTAGGCATTATGGGAATTGTAGTTCCTGAACACCTGGAGGGCCATAGTTTGGAGACCCCTGATCTAAATCATTCTATTGTAGCTCTGGCTGTATGTTTAGGGTCGTTGTCCTGCTAGAAGGTGAAACTCCTCCCCAGTCTCAAGTCTTTTGCAGACTCTAACAGGTTCTCTTCTAAGATTGCCCTGTATTTGGCTCCATCCATCTTCCCATCAACTTTGACCAGCTTCCTTGTCCATACTGAAGAAAAGCATCCCCACAACATGATGCTGCCACCACCATGTTTCATGATGGTGTGTTCAGGGTGATGGGCAGTTGTAGTTTTCTGCCACTCATAGCGTTTTGCTTTTAGGCCAAAACAGGACTTCTTATGGCTTTCTTTCAACAATGGCTATCCTTGACCTGTCTGGTGTGTTTCTTGGCCTTCATGATGCTGTTTGTTTACTAAGGTTCTCGAACAAACCTTTGAGGGCTTCACAGAACAGCTGTATTTATACTGAGATACAATTACACACAGGTGGAGTCTATTTACTAATTAGGTGACTTCTAAAGGCAATTGGTTCCACTAGATTTTTAGGGGTATCGGAGTAAAGGGTGCTGAATACAAATGCATGCCACATTTTTCACATATTTATTTGTAAAAAAATTTGAAAACTATTTATCATTTTCCTTCCACTTCACTATTACAGTAACTAAGTATGATTTTTTTGACTCTGGCCTATTTAGCCAAAAGCTTGTGTATGCCTGACACTTTGCTCTTCCCTAGGTCCTGACTGGGTATTTTATGAGAACTCAGGCTGGATGGTCATGTGAGATCGACTGGAGACACAAACTGCCGCCGAGAAATCTTGCCATTGCTAATAGATGGGCAACAGATAATTTAACCCAAATAAGATATTTTTACTGTTTTCTTTTAACCCCTTGCAGACCGGAATACATATACAATAAATTACCAAAAGTATTGGGTTGAGGTCAGGACTCTGTGTAGGCCAGTCAAGTTCCTCCACCCCAAACTTGCTCATCCGTGTCTTTATGGACCTTCCTTTGTGCACTGGTCCAAATCATTTGGTGGAGGGGGGGGGGTTATGGTGTGAGGTTGTTTTTCAGGGGTTGTGCTTGGCCCCTTAGTTCCAGTGAAGGGAACTCTTAAGGTGTCAGCTAGGCTTGTCCTGATACCACTTTTTTAAGACAAGTACAAGTACCAATACTTTTTTCAAGTGTTCGCCGATACCGATTACCGATACTTTTTTTTAATATCATGTGACAGTTTTCAAAGCACAATACAGATTAGGTAGCACTGATTAAGCAGCACTGATGAGCACTGATAGGATTAGGTGGCACTGATATGCAGCACTGATGGGCACTGACTGATGGCACCGACAGGTGTCAGGCCGGCTGTGGAACGCACGCTGTTACCACGCTGTTGTTACGGAAGTCTAGTACAGTTAGTCAGCGGAGCATTGGAGCTCCTTTTGTTTTTAACGTATTTGCAATAAACTTTTTTATCTACGGATTCACGCTATGTGGCTCATCTTTCTTATATCTATGTGGATGGCTGTCGTTGGGGATTATTAGAAGGACTTCCATGGAGAAGGGGAAGATTACGGCACCCGTCCGAAGGGCTTTCCACCACAAGGGGTCACCGCTGTTGGATCCCAGCTAACACGCCTGTTACCCCTGCAGGGGTTAGGCGCTCTGGTGAGTGCGGGCACGAGTGGGATTCACAGATGAAGACGGGGAGCACTGAAGAATCATCACACTATTATTTTTGAGTTTATGTACTGATACTCTTCACAGACTATATATTTTTCAGGATATAACTATATATATATATACACATATCCAGTTGAACTTTTTTATCACCATTTTTATATATTTTTTACACTACACATTTCATTTATTTATTTTTTCCAATTTAATATTTTTTACATATCCATTCTTGCGATTTATTCACTTGAAGTGATTTGCTCTGGACTCACATGGGGATATTGTTTATTAAATTAGCTCCTTTAGCTATTTAGCACATCATTTGATGTTATTAGCATCACTGTTATTGTTCATGAATTTTATTTTAATTTTAATTTTATATATTTCAGATCTATATATATATTTTTTTTTTGGCACTTTGCACTGTATTGCACTATATTGTGTATGGTTCAGATTTATAACACAGAGAATATTTTTCATTTAATTATTTATTTCTTATTTAACATATTTTTACCACTTTTGAACAGCGCCAGCGCCAATTCCCCTGTAATAGTATTTCTTTGTCTTTTGAACCTCACTGAGGTGATGTTCTTTGCTGGGGGGGGCTGCAGTTCCTTTTTCCTAAGCGCGGAAATTTGGTTTTTATGTTTATACTTGTCAAACCCAGTGTCAGCCAATCGAGGTAATTCCAACAACCTGGGTCAACCAAACCTGTCTTCAGCAGCCATTGGAATTGCAAACTTTCTTCAACTCCACCAAGAAATTACTTTGGAGGTACTTCTGACAACCTGGGTCTACCAAACATTCAGCAACCACCAGAATGGTCAACTTTGTAATGACTAGGCCCCACCATGAATGATAGCCTCCCATTCTCCTGCTATGGATCATTTCCTAGCACAATGTCTATTCTTGCTCAGTGATCAGGTCACCCATGCCTTAAACATGCATGGTCAGCTGTCCTAGACTCGAAGCTACTCTCTTTCTACCTTCTGCAGGAAAAATTTCCCTAAGAGGCTTATGGGCATGCTCAAAATTAATGGCAGAACACACTGGGACATCACAATTGCTTGAAACATGACACAAGCCTACAGATCCATTATGTTGCTAAGGCAATACTACCTATCTTCTGGCTGATGCCCTAAAGTCCCTGCCTTGTGCCACAGGACAACACTGGGTAAGAAACCAGAGACCACTATGCCACAACCACCTGAGACATGGCACAAGACTACAAATCTCCTATGTTGCCAAGGCAAGACTGACAATCTTCCGGCTGATGCCTCTAAAGTCCCCAGTTTGTTTCGCAGGACAACACAGGTAAGAAACCAGAGGCCACTATGCCACAGCCATCTGGGACATGGCACAAGACTACAAACCTCCTATCTTGCCAAGGCAAGACTAAATATCATCTGGCTGATGCCATTAAAGTCCCAGCTTTGTGCCACAGGACAACACTGGGTAAGGAACCAGAGGCCACTATGCCAAAACTTCCCGAGGCATGGCACAAGACTACAGATTCACTATATTTCCAAGGCAAGCTTAGCTATCTTGTGGATGAAACCACCAAAAAATCGCAATTGTGCTACAGACCATGTATAAAATTCCCATTGCGCACATTCCTAGAAAATGGCAAGAAGTAAGCAGGTACTGTAATTCATTACCCGCTGCAGACCACTAACATCATACGTCAAAGCATTGATCACCAGCACAGCATGGGTCTTCAAGGTAATGTCCAAACATTTATTAAAGCGGTGTTCCAACCGCAAATTTTTTTTTTTTTAAAAGTCAGCAGCTACAAACACTGTAGCTGCTGACTTTTAATAAGGACATTTACCTGTCCAGGGCGCCTGCGATGTCGGCCCCCCGAGGCCGATCCGTCCCTCGTATCGTGTGCTGGCGCCGCCATCCTCACTAAGGGAAAAAGGCAGTGGAGCCTTGTGGCTTCACTGCCTGTTTCCTACTGCGCATGTGCGAGTCCCCCGGTGATTTGTGAATGGGCGGCTGTCTTCTGTGACACACACAGGTCCCAGAAGACACTGCGCCCAAATTTCCCAGAAAACAACACAAGGAGAAGAATGAAGATCATCGCGGAATAGGAAGTGGCAGATTAGGACGTTCTGGCTAGCAACAGGCATTTCTGGTAAGTAAAAATATATTTTTTCTTTCAAATGTTTTTTAATGTATTTTGAGGAGCGTTTTTATGTTTTTTTTTTTTAGGGTGGACCTCTGCTTTAAAGTGATCACATCACAGCGGTAAAAGTGCAATATTTTGGGGCCATGTAGGGTCGGCAAAGGGGTCTTGCGGGGCCCAAAATGTTGTACCTTTACCACTGTGATGTGATAGTTTAAAAAACATTTGGACATTACCTTGACTGTCCATGGTGTGCTTGTCATATGTCTATTTGTGCTACAGGCAGTGCTGTATTTAGGCCTAGGCCGACAAGGCCCAGGCCTAGGGCGGCACTTTGCGGGGGGGGGGGCGCGAAAAAAACGCCCGCCCGCCTTACCGAGACCCGCGGCCTTCTCCCGCACAGATGCAGGCTCCAGCGGCCAGCTTCCTATGGTGTAGATGGCGTGCTTGGCGGGGGGGGGGGGCGACTCGCGCCCCCATAAGCGGCCGCAGTGACTTGCTGCATTTAATTTGGACGGGCGGAGGCGGAGCCTAAAGCTCTGCCCTCTACCCTCCTCCGTTCGGCTTTCCTGCATCGCTCGTCTCGGGCAGGGTCTGTCTGATGACAGGAGGAGAGAGAGAGAAGCACGAGGGGAACCCCCTACCCCATAGCCAGGACAGCAGGTAAAATACTGTAGAATAAATTACTATTACTCTTGTACAGTAAAGTGCACATGCATGGGATCACTTTTATTGCAATATCATGACCATGAGCACAGATTGGCTGCTTGGGTGCATGTGCCAAGCAGCCAATCTGTGCTCAATATGGAAATTAATATACAGATCATGATATTGCAATAAAAGTGATCCATGCTACAAACTCATTACACAGTCCACCTTCAGTGAAAGTTCATGTACTGCAAACTTTGCAGTACATGAACTTTCACTAAGAGCCCTTTCACACTCGGGCGTCGGGGCTGTCGGCGGTAAATCGGCGCTATTTTTTGCGACGCTTTACCGTCGTTTTTGCAGGGGTTTTCGGCCGCTAGTGGGGCGGTTTTAACCCCCGCTAGCGGTCGAAAAAGGGTTAAAACAACCTGCAAAGCAGCGCTGCAGCAGTGTTTTGCAGGCAGATTTAACCCTTTTAAAACTGCCCCACTATCGGCTGAATAGCACTGCTAAACTGACGGTAAAGTGGCGCTAAAAATAGCGCCGCTTTACCGCCGGGGCACTTTCAGTGTGAAAAGGCTCTAAAGAGGTTAAAGCACTGATTGCTACTGATTAGGCAGCACTCTTCAGCTGTACTTATAAGGTAGCACTGATTTGCTACAGTGATGGGCATTGATGAGGCCGCACTGATGGCCCCTGATAACCAGCACTGATGAGGCTGCATTGATGGGCACTGATGAGGAGGCATTGATGGGCACTGGTGAGGCTGCATTGATGGGCACTGGTGAGGCTGCATTGACGGGCACTGGTGAGGCTGCATTGACGGGCACTGGTGAGGCTGCATTGATGTGCACTGGTGAAGCTGCGATGATGGGCACTGGTGAGGCTGTGCTGATGGGTACTGGTGAGGCTGCCCTGATGGGCACTGGTGAGGCTGCCCTGATGGGCACTGGTGAGGCTGCCCTGATGGGCACTGGTGAGGCTGTGCTGATGGGCACTGGTGAGGCTGTGCTGATGGGCACTGATGAGGAGGTATTGACGGGCACTGATGAGGCTGCATTGACGGGCACTGGTGAAGCTGCGATGATGGGCACTGGTGAGGCTGTGCTGATGGGTAATGGCGAGACTGCCCTGATGGGCACTGGTGAGGCTGCGCTGATGGGCACCGGTGAGGCTGCGCTGATGGGTACTGATGAGGCTGCATTGAAGGGCAGTGATGAGGCTACACTTGGTACCCGCTTTTAATGTAGAGAGAGGAAGAGGTGCAGCTCTAAGATGAAAAGGTGGAGCTTAAAAGGGAAGGGGTGCGGTTTACAGATTACAGGGCGGGACTTAAACTCAAAGGGGTGTGGCCTTGACAAGAAGGGGTGGGTCATATTTAAATTAGGGGTGCATGGGTTTAGTCAGGCCTAGGGCAGCACAAAACCTAAATATACCACTGGCTACAGGTCAACACTAGAGGCTACTATACCACATGATCCTGTTTTGACCCATGCTATGAATGTACTAGTCACATAAACATTGCACTGCAAGTGGAAACACCTATGTTGCCATAGCCTCGACCTTTAGTAATATTCTGAAATTTGTTTATACATTGCATATAAAATCCCAGCACTTACCATAGACATTCAGACAGATTCTTCCAGAGTTTGCCCCCAGTGGGTACACATTAAAAATACATTTGAAGCATCCCTGATCTTCCTGGTTGACAGGGTTTATTGTGATGGAAGAGACATTTAGTGTGTCTGTTGTAAACTGTCTTGTACGATTGGCAGCATAACCAAGGAGCCTCTGACCGTACAATTTGCTGCAGGTAGCCATTGGCCCAGAGAAGTTGCCCGTCTCCTTCTGCCATGTGATTTGCAAAACATTTAGAAGGCTGGTCTGTAGCTGACACTGAAGAGTGACTGTACCCCCTACTTCAGCGGTTTGCTTCTCCACATTTATCACAGAAGTTTGTCCTACAAAAAAAGCATTGATATGGCATGGATAGAGTGAAAAAGGTGGTGTTGAGCACAGTTGTTCACAAACAAGGATGGGTCAAATTATGTGTTTTCACATCCACAAAATTTCAGTGGCAATAAGGCTGACAAAATATCAGCATTTTGGTAAACTGCAGTTGAGTCAATGAGGAAGGCAAAATTAAGGTGTGTTTTGAAGTTTTTTAGGTGCCTTTGGTTTTAAATGGCTCATGAGGGTTACAGAAGCCCCTTTTAAATATTCTGGACCTGTTATTGCGTCAGGAAATAGCATCTCATTGGTCCACAATGTTTTATATTTTTCACAGAAAGCAAAAAACTGACAGTAAAAAAAGTCAAATAAAAAAAACAAAAAGAAAGTGACAGTACACAAATAACAATGGAATACATTAAAAAAAATTTAAAAAAATGCAAAGAACACTAACTAATTCGGCATTAGCATTTTTTGCACGCATGTAACAATCTTTATTTTTGACCATAAAATTACCTAAACCTACAGAGCATTATATATTTTCAGAAAGCAGAGACCCTGTAGAATAAAACGTTGCATGATATTTGCTCAACTGTTTATCAGTATCAAATTTCAGTATTTCAGTATGAAATCAAAATAGTGTCTGAGGAAAGTATTGTGAAAAGACCAGGTGGCGGCCCTGCACACCGTCTCCAATGAAACATTAGCCCTTGCTGCCCAGGAAGTTGAGACTGCCCTTGTAGAATGAGCATTCACTCGGATGGAGGCTCCATATTCTTCACCCTGTAGGCATTCTGGATTAATTTTACAACCCAAGATGCCAGAGTTCTGATGGAAGCTTCTTTGCCCTTGTATTTACCGAATGGTACAATGAAAAGTCTCTCCGAGTTCCTGAAGGGTCTGGTGGCCTCTAGGTAGGCCATGAGCACTGTGGATATGTCCAGCTCGTGACAAGTTTCCAAATCTGTTTCAGTAAATACTGGTAGTTCCCAAGGCTCCAAAAGGTGGCTTGGAGTAGCGACCTTAGGTGTGAACCCCCGAAGGGGGCGAAGCTCCACTCTATCAGGGAAGAAAGAGATGTGGTCATCACCTATCCCTAAAGAGTGAAGTTCTGAAATCCTTTTGCCAGATGTAATGGCTAGCAGGAAATCCGTCTTCAGTGTCAGGTTCCATATTGCTACTTGTTCCACTGGAGCAAAGGGATGGTCAGATAGGACTTCAAGGACCAGGGATAAATCCCATTTAGGAAAAGACCATCTGATAGGTGGGCGAATCTTTAATATTCCTCTGAGGAAAGTGACTACTAAAGGCTCTTCCACCCATCTTTTATTTGTTGCGGTAGAGATTGCTGCTATCTGCACTTTGAGGGAGCTTAGACCAAGCCCCAGATCAAGTTCTGTCTGGAGAAAACCTAGAACATTTGACGTAGAAGGAAGGATTGGATCAAATTCATTTGTGGTATCAAATGACAAGAACATATCCCATATTCTTGAATATATGGCATTGGTTGCCGGCTTTCTGGCTCCTGGGAGGGTTGTTATGACCCCTGGGGAACATCCTAGGGACTCAAACCTTCACCTCTCAACCTCCAGATTCCAAGATTCAACTTCTGAGGGTTTGGATGAACTAGACTGCCCTGCGCCAGAAGTTGAGGGAAAGGAGGGATCCTGATTGGAGAGCTCACACTGAGGCGCATGGCTAGAGGAAACCAGGGTCTCTTCGGCCAATATGGAAGTACTGCCAGTACCTGGACTGTCTCTCTGAGAAGCTTCAGGAGGAACTTGAATATTAATAGCCGGGGAGGAAAGGCATAGGCCGTGGTGAACCTCCAGGGGCATGATAGGGCATCCACTTTCTCGGCTTGCGTATGCGGCAGGCGAGAGAAGAATTTGGCAGTTTGGCATTCTCCGGAGTGGCAAACAGGTCTACCTGAGGAGGATCCCAAAGGCTGGCAATTTGATGGAAGACATGGGGATGAAGGGCCCACTCGTTGTCCAGGAAGTTCCTTGACAGCGTGTCTGCTTCCGTGTTCAACCTGCAGGGGAGATACCTTGCCCAGAGCATAATCGGCTCTACCTCTCTGAGGAGTGATCTACTGCGAGTGCCTCCCTGCTTCTGCAGATACGTGACAGCTGCCCTGTTGTCCAGGCGTATAAGTATTCTCGGGCCTCTGATTTGAGATGCCAACAAAGTCAATGCCAAGAATGCTGCCCTCATCTCTAGGATGTTGGATACCACTCCCTGGGTGGAACAGGACCATCTTCCCTGTATCCTGGTTTCCCCGCAATGGGCTCCCCAGCCTTGTCTGCTTGCGGACGTAATTGTGATCCAGGGGAGGGAGCCCAGATAACGAGGTTTGGAAAGATTTTCCGGAAAGGTCCACCAATGAAGACTCCTGCGCATTGCTCCCTTCAGCAGGATCGTCTGAGAGAGTCGTTGTTTCTTCCACTGCGCCAAGAAACCCATCTGAAAATACCTCAAGTGCCAATGGGCCCAAGGAATCATCGGTATGCAGGCAGACATTGTGCCAATGAGACTCAGACATTGTGAAGCTGTTAGATACGGGCTCTGAATGATCTTGACCATTCTCTGGATGATGATCCTCATCTTCGGAGATGGTAATGATACTGTCCCCTCCTGAGTGTTGAACATTGCAACCAGATAGATCATCTGCTGTGTAGGTGCAAGTTGACTTTTTTTTGGAGTTTATCAGCCACCCTAGCTCTCTCAGAGACTGGAGAAGAATGTCTCGGTGATATATCAACTGATCCGGACTGCTTGCTAGGAGGAGGATGTCGTCTAAATAGTGTTATATCCTCAAACCCCTCTCCCGCAGGGTAACCAGAGCGGATATTAGAATCTTGGTGAATACCCTGGGGGAGGTGCACAGACCGAAGTGCAGGGCTTGAAACTGCAGGTGGGTCTGTCCTACTGCAAATCTTATACTTTTGAAAGGCAGGTAGAATTGGAACGTGTAGGTACGCATCCTGCAGATCGACTGAAATCATCCAATCTGATGGCTGAACTGCCTGAATAATTGTTTGCAGAGATTCCATTTTGAAGCTTTCGGGGTGTATGTGCCTGTTGAGCCTCTTTAGATCTATCACAGGCCTCCACCCACCTGTTCTCTTTGGGACCAGAAATAGGGTGGAGTAGAAGCCTGTGAAGCGCTCTGCCAAGGGAACTGGCACAGCTGCCCCCTGAAGCTGGAGTGACGTTATGAAGTGTTTCAGGGCTTGAGCCTTCAGTGGAGAGGATGGAATCTCTGTTCTTTTGAAAGAATTCTGAGGTGGAGGCTGAGAGAAACTCCAAAAGTGCCCCCATTGAATTGTTGACAGGACCCAGGAATCCTGGCATCGGTCGGCCCAGACTGGAAAAAAGAACTTTAGCCAGGTTCCCACCGGGAGTGTCTGGGCTAATCTGGCGTCTAAAAGACTGCTTCTGCTCCTGTGGAGTCAGAAGGGCCTTCGTCTTTCTGTTCAAAAAGGATGCCTAAGTGCCCTTCCAGGGTCTTCTGCTGTCTCTGGGCTACCTTGATTGTCTAAAATCCCTAGGATTCGACTGGCAGAACCTAGAAGAACCCCCTCTGGATCTTCGCATCCTTCTGTCTTGGGGAAGCATGCCAGACTTTCCTCCTGACAACCTGGAGATAGCTTTATCCATCTTGTCTCTGAATATTGCCTTCCCATGGAATGGGATTTTGCACCAGTTTTGTTTGGAAGTTAAGTCAGCCGTCCAGGGTTTCAACCACAAGGCCCTTTTTGCCATTACTGAGTGCAGCATAGACCTTGCTGAGCACCTAATCGTGTCTATAGCTGCTACCCCGACAAAGTCTGCCGATAACTTAATTTCTTCCAAGGCTTTAATTATATCCTCCTTGGGGGCATCCTGACGCAGAGCCATCTCTATATTATCTGTCCAAGCTCTGATGGCATTAGACACAGAGGTGAGGGCGATCGCTGGCTTACACGCTGCTCCTGTGGCTAAGTAGCTCCTCTTGAGGTCCAGGTCGATTCGTCTGTCAAGAGGATCCTTGAAGGAAGCAGAATCCTCCATTGGCAGAGTTATATTTTTGCAAGTTGCACCACCGATTCGTCCACCACTGGCATGGAGTTTAACGACTGCGTTCCCATCTCTGGTAAGGGATACAGCTTATTGAAACGGCTCAACGAAAGTTTTTTATCAGTCTTTGACCACTCATTTTGAATGACTTGACTAATTTCGCCCATCAACGGGAAGAAAACCTGCTTCCTTTTGAGGAATGTAGCTTTTTGCTTCTTGGGAAGGTTCTTCTGCGTCCTCCCAGGCTATCTCACTGCCTGGATGAACGGTTTCACCAAGGAATGACTGAAGCCAGAAGGATCTGACTCATCTGAAGAGTCCCCCGAAAGGTCTTCAGGTGGAGAATCTCTAGCCGGTCGACCTGACGGAGGCAGAGGAGTACTGGCTGCAGAAGGCCCGGGAAGATTAAGTTCTGTATCCTGAACCTGGGACATCTGCAGGACTGGCTGAGTGGGGACCAAAGCCACAAGCTCAGAGAAGGAGTCCTTCATTGTTCTTTTGAGCAGGTCCACAACCTGTTGACTTTCTAACTCGCGGCTGGACGCATAGTCCGCAGAACAGTCCTTACAGACCACTTTGTTCGGCAGCGAAGTAGCCCCACAGGTCCAGCATTTCTTCTTTGTATAGGATCTAGGAGAGGGGGACCGATCCCTTCTTCTGGATCTTGATCTATGACGTGAAGAATGGGACCTACGTCCTGACGAGCGGGACCGGTGGCGTGAAGAATGAGACCTGCGGCCTGGGCTGTTGTTGTCACGGTGCCTTGAGGAACTTCTGGACCTCTTGGAGTGGACAGGGATATGATTTAAGAAATCCGTGTTAGGCCAGTGAGCGCACATTTTTTTTTTTTTTTTTTTACACTCACGTATAGTTGTTCCCATACCTAATAGAAGTGTGAGGATCTTTGTTGCTGGATGAATGGCTCATTGCGGAGTTGGGCATAAGGATCAGCTGCGGAAATATAGCAAGAAAGGGAAATGGAGTTTTTTTTTTTTTAAAAAGAACACATTATTACCCTTTTTTTTTTTTTTTTTTTTTTTTTAAATACCTACCACAGAGCAGCACCAGAGAAACCTAGCAGGGCACAGTAGAGGATACTCTGACAGCTAACCCCGAAGCTGACCTTAAATACCATCTGGGTGGGTGGGCTAATTCCATGAACCACCACTGAGTTTTTTTTTTTTAACTCTGGAAGAAAAGGGCACAAACTGGCCCTTTTTCCAGAAACTAAAATGGCCGCCGAAGCGCTGAGTGACCGCGCATGCGCAGTAGAGCCAGCGCCAAGAAGCATAGAGAAAACCGCCAACAGATGGATCTCTACCTCACCTCGGATCGCGTATGTGCAATACGGCGGCGGGGACGCCGGCCCACGCTGTTTTCATTCGGCGGGGAAGGCTGCAAAGGAAAGACAAGGCACCCGCAGCCCCCCCTGCTGAAAAAGGAGGAAGGAATGCAGATTTAGGGACACAGTAATGGGAGCATGATGGGATAACACCATAGCAGACTAGTAAAGGTAAAAAGAAAAACTTTTTTTTTTTTTTTAAAGGGAAAGAAAAGGGGAGGTAAGAGGGGAGAAGAGAAAACAACATATGCTTCTTTTTTTTTTTTAAATAAAACGAAACACACAAGCCTGGGAAAATGGGAGCTGATCCTTTTGCGACTCCTTTGCATCCATCATAGGATATGGTGGCAGACTGCTTTCCTGTGAGGAAACTCTGCGAAAAGACCCCAACAGATCCACAGAGGGGTTCCCAGTCTTATCAGCGCTGTGAGCGGCCCAAGAATAGGGACTGCGCACGGGAAAGGCTAAACCCGGCGGACGCTGCCAAAGGCAGAGGTATGGACGTACTACTACTGCTACTCTTCACCGGCACAAGAGGTATGAGGAAAAAAAGGAGAATGTTAGGGGAGGGACTATGCCTTTAATTTATGCTATTCACTAGTCCTGAGGGAGGAGTCGAGGAGGAGCTCTATCACAGGTATGCTGCCACGGAGGCACCAGGAAATGCCTTTACAGGTCATCAGTTTAGAGTAACCTAGGTGCTCTTGTGCTAGAATAATTGCTCTTACTCTGACATTTGTGGCAAATGCAATATCTCACATGCATGGTGTGACTGTGGTTTACTTACACGTGCGCACCATGGGTTTGCGGGGCAACGGGGGTTACGGTAAATTTTTATTTTTACTTTATTGCTCTCACAAGGGGTTAATAAACCCCTATGAGATTGGGCAGGTGAAAGGTACTCATTTTGGAGACATTAGGGGTCTAATAGACCCCAGTGTCTCCCCTGTCCTTCAATACATGTAACCAAGCACAGATCAGGTATAAGTACCTGAAATAATAATAATCCACTTAGTTAGATGTGTCCCTTGTCTGTGCTGGCCAGGAAATGGTAGACGTGAAACCGGAAGTGACACTTGGATGTGCCTCGGTCTCTCTCTGCTCTTCATCCTGAAGTGGTTTGATGTCCTTGGCTCCAGGTCTTAGCGGGAGAGCCAGGGAACCATGCAATGTAGTACATCCAAAGAGCTCAAGTGGTTAAATAAACGCATCTACCCTTATTATACCTCCACAAAAAGATCACATCCACTAAATAGACTGTAAACCCTCTGTAGACATCCACTGTAAACTCTCATGCATTAAGGTGAAAAAACTTCTGTCACTGACCGGCCCTCCAGCCCCCCCCCCCCACCGTTTCATTCACCTGAAATTCACCTATTCCCACGCCGGAGACGCGTTCTTCCCCTCTGCCAGTTGTCTTGGCTCTTAATTGGATAGATTGATAGCAGCGCAGCCATTGGCTCCCGCTGCTGTCAATCAAATCCAATGATGCAGGCGCCGGGGGGCGGGGGCGAGTCCTACATTCGGTGTCTAGGGATGCCGAATGCTGGACTCGGGAGCGCTCCCGCACGGTAACCCCCCGGGAGAGTGCTTCCCCTAGGGGTTCTATGATGCGGGGAGGAGCTACCAGAGCTGCCGGAAGACCCCAGAATTTGAGGATCGGGGCCACTCTGTGCAAAAGGAACTGCACAGTGGAGGTAAGTATGACATGTTTGTTATTTAAAAAAAAAAAAAAATTGAAGCCTTACAATCACTTTAAAGTGGACCTTTAGTAATTTTTTCAACTTTCCATCTATTAAATCTTCTGCTCTTATTGTTTTAACTTTGGATAGTAAAATATTTTTTTCTGCCAGTAAATACCTTATACAGCCCACTTCCTGTTTCTTGCCTGGTCATTAGCCTAGGCTTATGACCTCATGTACAGCTCTCTCTCTCACTCTCCTGAGAGTTTTCCAGGATGAGTCATGAGAGGGCCAATGAGAGCTGCAGGGCTGCAGAGGGCCAATGAGAGCTGCAGAGCTCTGTGTAAATCCAGGAAGTTAACAGGCAGCAGCTTCAGCTGCCCACAGTTAAAAGAAGTATGGGAATCCGTTTTTTCCCATAATCATGCTTACCTAGATGGATGCTGCATCTGTCCCCCGGCATCTCTGCACTGAGAACCGAGCCGCCGAACACCGCCGATGGCTCGGTTCGCTCGGCTCCCTGAGCAGACAGTTGCTGCCTGTCAATCAGCAGCTCTCCTGCTCTGCTCCTCCACGCTCACTGGAGCGCTGAGCTGTGGAGGGGCGGGGAGCGGCCGTCTCAGTGGCTCGCTGAGAGGCTCAGGGAGCTATCAGTCCAGGCAGCTGGCGGATTCAGACTCCCAGAGTTGGCATGACGCGGTGCCTGGACTGATCTGTGTTACAGTGTGTTACAATTAACCCGCCTCATTAGTCCAGCCTACAGCCAGCCCCTTTTTGCTATTTAAGCAGCTTACTGTATGTCATTTTCTCCTTGGCCTTGCGTGGTCTCTGATCTCTAAGTGTGTTCTTTCCTGCGCTCCTGTGTATGACTTGGCCTGGCTGACTTCCTTCTGATTCCTGTTCCTGATTTTTGCTCCTGACTACGCTGACTTCTGGTTTCCCGACCCCGGCTTGTCTGATTACTCACTCTGTCATCCAAACCCTGGCTTCTGTTTTTTGATTACATTCCTGAACTGTGTTATTATTTATGGTGTGATTTTCACTGCACTTTCTGTCTTCGTCTGGTTTATGGTTCCTGACATGAATGCACAAGCCTCATACAGAAAAAGAAACTTCCTTTCAACTTCATGTACACAGGACATTTGAAAACCTTTTCTGAACTTGTCAGCTAGTAACCGATGGCTAAAAACATCAGGTTTACCACTTTTTCATGCTACGTTTATGAGCGTTTGCGTTTAGAAGCGTTTTTGACAGATCCCAAATGCCTACAATGCAGGAATCTCTCTCTCTCTCACAAAATGCTTTTAACCTCAATTGCTTCTAAACTGCTATAAACGCCTGAGTGTACCCATTAGAGAACATTGAGGAGAGTTCAGGGGCTGCTGAAAAAAATGCCCAAATGCTCCTAAACGTCCGTTTACCAGCTGCAGTGTACATGAGGCCTTACCGTCCCTGACTGAGCCAAATCCTCCTTCATTTGTGTCTCACACAATCCCCCTCACAGACACTGCAGCTCACAATAGAAGAGTTCTAGCAACCAAGGTAGTGCTGTTATTCCAGAAAGCAGTGGGCTGGGCTAGGTATGGCTAAGCGCTGATGATTCACTGGCAGGATCAACAGGTATTTGTGGGACTTTGCAAAGGTGGCTAAGAGAAAGCTTTAATTGCAGATGCTCTTATCATGAAGTGGTACAGCACATATTTTTTTTTTTAATGGGAGGCCATAGTTCTTTTTTAAATTCCAACTGTAATATGAAGAGAATAGCTATAAGCAATGCAAGGAAAAAGTCTCAGTTTATTTTGAAGAATACTTACTGGTAGCTATTAGATGCAACAAGATGCAGAACACACCCAGATGTTTCAGCATAGTGATGGTGATGGTGATAAATTAGAATCACACAATTTATTTTGGTCAAATACTAAAAGAAAAAAAGAATAGCATGCAAATTAAAAACTATCCCAGAGACACACCAGAAAGTGAGGGGAAACCTCCAGTGAAGGCATTTCTTAGACAGTTGCCACCAGAACACATGTCCCCACTGGAAGA
This sequence comes from Aquarana catesbeiana, assembly GCA_037953035.1. Lineage (NCBI taxonomy): Eukaryota > Metazoa > Chordata > Amphibia > Anura > Ranidae > Aquarana > Aquarana catesbeiana. Next base: position 161,949 of record JBBHAA010002037.1, read on the forward strand.
TTTACCCTCAATTGGTGACAGTTCTAAAATTGTGTTTTTTCCATTACTTTCTGTCTCATTAAAGTAAGATAATATTTGATTCTTGCAATGGAACTCACCTTGCACCGCTAGGGTTAAATTATGTTTTTTTTTTTGCCTAGGGCAGTGGTCTCCAAACTGCGGACCATGGGCCAGATGTGGTCCTTTGTTCGCCTTTGTTTAGCCCTTGGAACACTATTCCTCTGACTGACACCGACGATCAGGAACCATTCCTTCCACTGACACTAACGATGGACCACTATTCCTTCTACTGACTCCCACAGTAGGGCACTATTCCTCCTACTGACAACAATGAGCCACCATTCCTTCCACTGACACCAATGATGGGGCACTATTGCTTTCACAGACACCATTGACTGGACACAATTCCTTTCAATGACGCCAACAAAGGGGTACTATTCCTTCCACTGACACCAACAATGGGGTACTATTTCTATCCACGAACACCAATGATGGGGCACCATTCCTTCCATTGAAACCAAGGATGGGGCACTATTCCTCCCACTGACACCATTGATGGGGTACTATTCCTCACTCTAACACCAATGATGGGGAACTTTTATTCCCACCGATAGCACCAATTGCCACTATTTCTCCCACTATTACCAATGATGGGGCATTATTCCTCCTTCTACAGACCATAGGTGCTATATAATTTTTTTTCTCCCACAGACAACCAAGCCTGAGGCATTATGTAGGGTATTTTCTACTCCCACTGTGAGTCTGAAGGATAGTAATTTGGCACTTTGTTTAGAAGGTTTGAGACCCCTGGACTAGTAAAACGTAAAAAGCCATAAGGAGACATACTGTATTACATGAGACTGCTAGAGATCACTGCAATTACAAGTAAATCAGGAGAAAAGATTACTGCCTGTAGAGGCCCCAGGGCCATTCAAAAAATGCCAACAGGGCTGCGTGCATTAGCAGGGGAGTAGGGGAAGGTTAGAGTTTCTGTCATGTTTTAATATTGTCTGTGTCCTTATGAAGAGTCTTCATAGGGTGTTCCATTTGGATGTTCTCCAGATTTAGAAAATCAAGTTTCTTGCGTGCAATGTCTATTCAATATTTATTTTAAAAAAGTTTTTGTTTAGTAATAATAACTAATAAAAAGTTTTCAAAGGCAATATAAAATTGGCCCTAAAACCAGGATAATGTCCCTATATCTTTATCTACCTCTTCTCGACCATGATTAACTTCTGGCTAGGATTTGGCTGTGTATGAGCCAAGTAATCTCTTACCTTTGATGGTCCCAGTTTGTTTAGAGACGATGTTCTTATTCTAGATGTGAGTCCCCAAGCTGGTGCTTCCCACTGCTGTCCTCAATAGTAAACCAATTGATTTTCACAAACCATATGCATGCATATGCGTTCCTGGGTCCAAATGCCATCCTTACCAGACTGTGCCATTTTTAGTACCAAATAGGATGACGTCATTTGCCTTAGATCTTTAGGGGTGAAGAATCAGTCAATGTGTTCTACTGGAAAATGATATCAAATTGGAACCTGCAGAGAAATTAACCCATTAAGTCAAAATTTGGGGTATCAAATTAACAAAAATCTGGCAAGAAATGGCAATAATGCCGTGTACACATGGCCAGACTTTTCGACAGCAAAGACGAAAAAGAAAACAACAAACTGCGCTAAGGTAAAAAGATTAAAAAACACATATACCCAATCCCAACGGTTAAGTGAAATACTGTGTATGCAATACCAGCAGCAATTCTCCTGCACAACATAAATACAGCAATCAAATTGGAAAACATAGAATTACGCTAAACATATGAAAAATATATAAGTGAAAGTGCTCTCATGCACCAATCAAATGACAAAAAGAGGTCATATAACTGTAATTTGTATGACCATATAGTGAACAACAAAAGTGTACAAATTATAAATTGACAAACACCTGAACAGTTTGTGTATTGAAGGTGTAAAAAATGTCCAAAAAATATATCAAAATTAATGGGCCAGATAAAGTAGTGTCCAGAGGGCCCACACAGCAATTACACCCGTGAACTAAAATAATCATTGGTGTCCATCCATATATAGTGCAATCTTCACAATTGAATGAAGGACTAGTGCAGAAATCCACCACCAGAATATAAGATTGTACGATCTCGAGAAACGCCCAATGACCCTCATAACATTCCAACACTCCTCATTTCATTTCAAACTCATGAGTGGATGTGCATGGCATGGAAAGATAAAAGTGCTCCATAGTGTAAAACCTTCAAGTTTGTTAAGTATTAAAAGCAGTATTGCCCCTGGACTACGTGACCTATTATGAAACGCGTAGGTCAGAGCGCCGCGCTGACGTCATCTCGTGTTGCTGTTGACGGTTCCAGAAGGACGGGTTGGTCTGTGTGCTACCGGCCGGCGCACCAGACACCAAGGCGTTTTATCTGCTTGCTTATGTAAGTGGAAAATATGTAGTGTAGCGCTATGTGTATAAAAAAGGTATAAAAATAGTGAGTTAGGCTCGAGCCATCTCTCAATGGCCAGCAAATAAACAAGGAATACTTCAAAATTAAATAAAAGTGACTCAATACAATCAAAAGTGCACTATATGTTACAAAATGACATGTAAAATATAATGATTACAATACACCAGTGCAGAGTGGAAAAACAAGACCAAAATCATAAATAAATAAAAAATCAACCAAAAAATAAAAATCAAAAAACCACCACCGAAAAAGTCTCTGAGAGTTAACTGGTGAAAACAGCAATGAGAAGCTTCTGGTAGATGAAAAAATAGAACACCAAATGAAATGAGACGTCTAAGTATATGACAGGACCATCACCATAGCATCTGAGGAGGCTTACCGGAAGCAGGGGACTTGAAAAGACATACGTCTTACAAGTCTCAGAAAGCTTATTTAGCCGCCAGGGCTGGCAAGATGGATCATCAGGTATCCACAACTTCAAATAGGGGGAAGGGAAGATCTGTCACAGCTTCACCCGTCCAGACGTTTCAGCAGGCCAACCGGATGTATTTAAAAACCATGGGGGAAATGAAGCTCACATGGCATGATATCGTTTAAAAAGCATGCATTTATTAAAATAATAAAAAAGGAACACTCACATGATCTAAGATCGTAAACAGCTCAAATTGTATCAAACGCGGTGATCATAGGGGGTCCACCCAACATGTTTCGGCTAACGAGCCTTCATCTGGGGTGTGGAGCCCCCCTATCCCACCGCTATTTAAACTGGAAATGACCCCCACTGGGAGTGTCACAACCCAGGAAGTGACCGACTGACGTCACTTCAGGTTCACGAATTAGTATTAGTGCGTATAAAATATACAACGTAAACAATGCAGTGAGCGGTGTTTATACCGCTAACCCTAAATTTATGAATCAGAAGTAAACGAAAATATTAAGAAAAATAACACAAATAGTAATAACGTTGTGGCCGGCCGATCCGGAAGTGCTCAGGATACGAACCAAGCCTCCTTATGGGTACGGCCAGATCACATAGGTCAGAGCGCCCTCGCGCTCCGCCCACCAGATTCGGCCAGACACTGAGGCCGTGCGCAATAGCGGAACTCACAGAGGGAAGTCCGCCAGCGCACCAAGCCTCACTTTCAACCAGTAGATCCTATAGGTCGGGGCGCCGTTACACCCCACCCCTCGGATCTTACGTCATTTGCTTATGTGAAGAACGTGGCCCACCTCCGTCAGTTGCGGCGCGCCCACGTTCTAATATCAAAGCCAAGCCTCTCGTCCACGTCAGCGGCATGTATACTTCCTTTGTGGAAGGAGGAAAGCCGCGGTGGGATAGAGAGGACCGGAACTAAGTCCCGGCACTCTAGCAGTAAAAAACAGTGTCAGCAAAGGTGGTATAAATGAAAATAAAATAAAAACCAAATGTCATAGATCTGAAGATCTGGCAGGGATACAAAATAATAGTGGAATGTTAGGTAAGAACAATAAACCTAGAAACAGATAATAAACAGAATATTAATTAAAAACGTTTTTAAATGTATGACTAGAAAGTGACACTACCAATGAGGGACATCCCTTACATCCCATATATTACAACACATATAAGGGAAACTAGCAGTGACAATCTTTCAAAAAGAGGACATCTACCAAATTACAGGTATAAAGATTATTGAAAAATGACGCAATATATAAGGTGTCAATAACCAAGAGTCTTTAACTGGCAATGATGCGCCAATGTAGATGTATGCAGAAAAATTTGTCCAGAAAATGCAAAAATAGAATTAAAAATAAAGTAAAAATAAAGTAAAAATAAGGAGGATCATGAATGTAATAACTATGCCTGATTGATAAATGAATTGATGTCCCATTCTACGTTGATACCTTGCGGAAAGTGGGAACCCAACTCATAAATCCAGTAGGTCTCCAAACGGGAGACCCCCCTAAATGTTGACCCACCCCGCCAGGGAGCCACATATTTGTCAATGATGAGGAACTGGGTACCTTCAGGGTTTCGATCATGGAATTCCCTGTAATGACGGGGCACAGTGTACTTGGTACTACCTGCCTTAATAAGATTGATATGCTCGGAGACTATTGTAGTGAACGACCTAATTGTCCGTCCCACATACTGTTTGCCAAAAGGGCAAGTCAAATGATAGATTACCCCCGTGGTAGCACATGTGCAAAACTGCTTTATCTTGTAGGTACGGCCATTCACTATAGAGGAAAAGGTGTAGCTAGTACGCCTACCGCTGGTATTATACTGACAGGCTAAGCATTTTTTACAAGGGAGGAACACAATCAGGTTGTGGAAAAAGGAAGGTTTGGTTGGAGGATTGACCACATTAGGTGCCAACTTATTATGAAGGGATGGAGCTCCCTTAAAAACTACCTTAGGGATTCCGGGCAGTCTAGGGCCCAGGATCTTATCAGTTTTTAGAACATCCCAATGGTGTTCATGTAAGTGCAATACTTCTTTTAATACTTAATAAACTTGAAGGTTTTACACTATGGAGCACTTTTATCTTTCCATGCCATGCACATCCACTCATGAGTTTGAAATGAAATACGAAGTGTTGGAATGTTATAAGGGTCGTTGGGCGTTTCTGGAGATCGTACTATCGCCCCCAATACATCGAGGACAGTTGATGTACCTGATATGTTCTGAAGGGCTTTTTTATACACAGGCTTCCCTTGATCCTCTGTAACGGGGGATCACGGGCTTCCGGTAAGCAGTAACCCCTTATATTCTGGTGGTGGATTTCTGCACTAGTCCTTCATTCAACTGTGAAGATTGCACTATTTATGGATGGACACCAATCATTATTTTAGTTCACGGGTGTAATTGCTGTGTGGGCCCTCTGGACACTACTTTATCTGGCCCATTAATTTTGATATATTTTTTGGACATTTTTTACACCTTCAATACACAAACTGTTCAGGTGTTTGTCAATTTATAATTTGTACACTTTTGCTGTTCACTATATGGTCAAACAAATTCAGTTATATGACCTCTTTTTGTCATTTGATTGGTGCATGAGAGCACTTTCACTTTATACATTTTTCATATGTTTAGCGTGATTCTATGTTTTCCAATTTCGACAGCAAAGGTCTGACGGAACGAATCTGTCGGACAATTCGACCGTGTGTGGGCTTCATAGGACCTGTGCTGTTGAAAAATCAGACGGACTTTAGAAATAGAACATGTTTCAAATCTTTTTGACGCACTCGAGTCCGGTCGAAAAATCCGTTCGTCTGTATGCTAGTCCGACGGACAAAAAACGACGCTAGGGCAGCTATTGGCTACTGGCTATGAACTTCCTTATTCTAGTCCGGTCGTACGTCATCACGGTCGAATCCGTCGGACTTTGTTGTGATTGTGTGTAGACAAGTCCAATTCCACGGAAGCCTGTTGAAACTCTGTCGAAAAGTCCGACGGAATTCAGTCTGTCAAAGTCCGGTCGTGTGTACACGGCATAAGACATCACAGAAAAAACCTTGCCATGAGCTGTAGCGCTGAACATACAGTGCCCTTAAAATGTTCCAAATTTGTCATGTTACAACCAAAAACATAAATGTATTTTATTGGAATTTTATGTGTAGCGCACTACCCCCGTAGGAGCTGCTGGGTAGTTCGTTCTAACCCGAAGTGTGTTCCATTACCCCTTTCCCTCAAAAGACATGACACCCAGACAGTGATTGAACAGTTAAACTATGTACATCTTTATTGCGGTTCCCATATTAAATGCTGCATTGCACCGGAAAGTCACTCTGAATAACTTCCAGTGTTTTGAGTGATGAGAAATACAACATTCAATTCAGAATAAAAGAAGCCTTTGTTAATAAAACTTCCATCTTGCATAAATTCCATTTGTGTAATGCCTCTTTCCTTCCTCCTGTTAGTCACCAATTCCTGACTGCACAGTGCTTCTGGTTTAACTCCATGGACGATACTCTGAATAAAATCCAGGAGATGACTTTCGGATTCCTCCAGGGTATTAGTTCTCTAAGGCCCAGCCCTGTTCTCCTGAACCCGCACACTAATCCCTATAAAGTCTTTCCCAAGTGCTGTTCCCCTGGGTTACACTCACGTGTGTTACCAATCGACCATCCATGAAGCACATGGAGGATCCTCCCCCAGTCCTTGTGTGTCAGTATTGGCAACCGCCAAGAAGAACCTCCTGCGGTCTCTCTTCCATCTGCATATTCTGCTCTCCCTTTCCCCCTGCAGGGGAGAGCACCAAAGCTGTACCGGTGACTACATCCTTCTCTCTGGATCTCTCAACTCCCACAGACCAGAACCCCAGGAAGCATGTCACCAAGCCTTTTATAGAAGTCCCGCCTCTGCTTAAGCAAATTAATGATTGGTCCAGAGGGGTCTTCTAGAAACTACCCGTCACTCTTATCTTGCATTCCTCCCATCTTCCAAGTCAAAACACAGAAAATAGAGGAAACTCACACAAGCAGAGCGCAGGGGGTCACACCCTCCTCTACTCTAATAAACTTCCCATGCCAATCCAACCCACCAGCTTACACCACAGGGTAAAACACTGGTAATTTGTCCTATTTCTACACCTAACTCTCTAATCTAGCACTCACCTAAACAGGTGGGCGCTACATATGTGATAGACGAACAGAAAGTGGCACATAATTGTGAAGTGGTTGGAAAATCATAAATGGTTTTCAATTTTTTTTACAAATAAATATCTGAAAAGCGTGGCGTGCATTTGTATTCAGCCCCCTTTACTTTGATACCCCTAACTAAAATCTAGTGGAACCAATTGCCTTCAGAAGTCACCTAATTAGTAAACACCAGTGTGTCATTTAATCTCAGTATAAATACAGCTGTTCTGTGAAGCCCTCAGAGAACCCTAATGAACAAACAGCATCATGAAGGCCAAAGAACACAACAGACAGGTCAGGGATAAAGTTGTGGAGAAGTTTAAAGCAGGGTTAGGTTATAAACAAATATCCCAAGCTTTGAACATCTCACAGCGCACTGTTCAATCCATCATCCGAAAATGGAAATAGTATGGCACAACTGCAAACCTAAACTGACACCTAAACTGACAGGCAAGGAGAGCATTAATCAGAAAACCAACCAAGAGGCCCATGGTAACTCTGGAGGAGCTGCAGAGATCCACAGCTCAGGTGGGAGAATCTGTCCACAGGACAACTATTAGTCGTGTTCTCCACAAATCTGGCCTTTATGGAAGAGTGACAAGAAGAAAGACATTGTTGAAAGAAAGACATAAAAAGTCCCATTTGCAGTTTGCGAGCAGCCATTTGGGGGACACAGCAAACATGTGGAAGAAGGTGCTCTGGTCAGATAAGACCATAATTGTCACTTAACCCTCCATAACGAACCACCACTGCAGTCTGGGCCTACCATCGACCTGTCATCATGACATCATCACATTGTCACTGGCGTCTCCAAAAACCTGTAAGGTGTGCCACCAATGGACCCAATGGAAGTGCCCTTTCACTAGGCAGAGATGAGGCTACCTGAAGAAGGACCCTCCCACTCTGCACTGAAGAAGAAAAAAAGACAAAGGACCTGGTGTGACATGTGATTGCAGATTCCGCTAAATATTTGGGGCATTAGCCTAGTTTTTTCAAATATAATAGGGGGATGAGCTAGAGGTGGGCGGGTGGGGGGTTGAAGTGGTTGTAAAGGCTCAAGGTTTTTTAACTGTAAGCATTCTATGCATGAACGTAAAAAGCCTTCTGTGTGCAGCAGCCCCCCAGACCCCCCCCCCCTAATACTTACCTGAGCCTGATCCAGCAATGTGCACAAGAGCTTTGGCTCTCCCCAGTCTCTCTGTTCTCCCTGGCTGAGACAGCAGTGGCAGCCATTGGCTCCCGCTATTGTCATTCACAACCAGTGAACCAATGGGGAGAGAGCAGCGACGGGGACGAACCTTGCTCAGTGTGTGAATGGACACACAGAGCAGCAGCTCAGGAGCGAGCCTGCTAGGGTGCCCCAATACCCAGCTGCTTGTTATGACGTCACTAGGCAGGAGAGAGAGCCCAGGAGCACCAGCGGGGGGGGGGGGGGGGACCCAAGAAGAGAAGGATCAGGGCTGCTCTGTGCAAAAGAGCAGGTAAGTATGACATGTTATTTAAGAAAAAAAAAATATCCCTTTTAACATTTTGTGTAAGGAAGGATGGCCAACTCTTGCCGCAAATTAACTTTAAATGGTTTGTAAATACAAAAAGGAAGGTCATTATTCCCAATGGCCATCACGTAATGGGCCTTTCTCCATTGACAGTCAATATAAGGGTGTCCTTCTCCCACTGACCACCAATGTAATGGAACATTTCACTCACATCTAATGTAAGGGGGGCACTACACTGACCATCAATGTAAGGTCCCTTACATTGGACATAAGTGAAATGTTCTATTGCATTGACCACCAAGATCAATAGGGGGGCCTTGTAAGTAAGGGAAATAGAAGAAAGGTGTGGGTCACTGGATATCTTAAAGCTGTAGCTGTTTGAGTCCATGCTTAGGCAGTGTGGAAGGAGTATTTATTCTTAGGCAGCTCTACCAGGAATGATATCTGAAGGTCAACCCTTTGCTCAATGGACTGGGCGTGCAAGGAGGAAAGTGCTTTATAAGTGAACTTATACAGTGCCTTGAAAATAGAAAGAAGCCCTGATGAAAGGGGACCCACTGAACCCCGGAAACATGTTTGGTTTTTATGGTGCAAAAGTCTCAATAAAATCAAATCTAGACTTACTAAGTCTAGATTTGATTTTATTGAGAGTCTTGCACCATAAAAACCCAACATGTTTCTGGGGTTCAGTAGGGCTTCTTTCTATTAAACTAAGCATGTACTGACCTGATATCATTGGAGGGTTGCTGAGGGGTATTAGTCAATGTTAACTTCCATTAATGGACAATCTTTGTTGCCCTACAAAAACCATTTGGATCCAAATTGCTATGCCGGTGGAATAGCAGTTGGAACCTAAGTGGTGTTGTGTTGTAAAACCGACAGGTCTTATTTCATGGAAGTGGATGTTGACTGATTATCCTTCAGGATCCCTTAAGTTTTACACATCAGCTTATTATGATGCAATTAAATGAAATCTGGACTTGATACAGTCTGCTTTTCCTTGCACACCCAGTCACCGGTGTCAGGGGGCACTACGCTAACTATTTTTTTATGGAATCACTGCCCTGACCACCAGTGTAAATGGGAACTCTTCTGGTCACCAGTGTTAGTGGGCAGTTCTCCACCATCAGTGTAGGGGGCAAATTTCCACTGACCACCAGAGCTGAGGAAGCAGTACCATTTTCACAGTCTGCATATTGTTTCTGGTCACTATTATTACTATTATTTGTTTCATTACAGTATTATTACTGTTAATAACTGTTTGTTCAGAGCAGCAATGGGTCTGTCTAAATTGGCCCTAATATGTGTATGTATGTCAGATAAGGACCTTAGATCAGGGCTTTTTTTCAGAAGGAACATGAGGGAACACAGTGCCGGCACCTCCAGCACTGAATGTAGGTAATGTTTAGGGGTACTGAGGTATGGTGGAGGTGGGTCTATGGATGCTGGCAGGAATCTATTTTTGTGTGTGGGGTCTACTGTTGCTGTGGAATTATATTGTTGCTGGGGAGGTCAATTATTAAAGGGGTTGTAAAGGTAATTTTTTTATTGTTTAAAAATAACAAACATGTTATACTTACCTTCACTGTGCAGCTCGTTCTGCACAGAGTGGCCCCGAACCTGCTTTTCTGGGGTCCCTCGGCGGCTGTCTCAGCTCCTCCCCGCAAGAACTATCCACCTTAATGCGAGCTCCCTCGCATGGTGGTTAGTTCTTGCGGGCGCGCTCCCGTGATACAGCCGGCGGCTATAGCCGCTCACTGTATCTCTCGGCCCCGCCCCCCGGCGCGCCGCATCATCGGATGTGATTGACAGCAGCGCGAGCCAATGGCTGCGCTGCTTTCAATCCATCCACTGCAGCCAATCAGCAACCAGGCTGAGCTGCAATAGAGATGACGGGAACGAGCAGCGAAGAGTCGAGGTGTCAGGTAAGTAAAACGGGGGGGCTGGGGGTGGCGGTATTGTCAAAAGTTTTTTCACCTTAATGCATATAATGCATTAAGGTGAAAAAAATTTTACCTTTACAACCCCTTTAAGGGAGAGTTCTATTGTTGCTGGCTGCTGGAGAGTCTATTGGTCCTGGATGCTGGGGAAACTGTTGTTGCTTGGGGTCTATTTTTGCAGGGGTAGATCTGTTGTTGCTGGGATAGTATTTTGTAACAGACAGTCTATTGTTGCTGGGGGGGCGGTATAATGTTGTGTGGAGGATCTATTGTTAATGGAGGGATCTATTGTTGCTGGGGTGGGTCTAGTGTTGCTGGGGGTATCTATTATTGCTGGGGGGAAATGTACAGAATGTAATATCACTGCCTAAATTGTCACTGCAATATAAATAACTGTAATAATAATATTAATAATAATTTAACAGGCTTATGGCCAGATCACCAGGTGAAAATAAAGGCAATAAATCCTAAAAAAATAAAATGAATGCAGTCACCACATTTAAAGCGGATTTCCACACAAAAGTGGAAGTCCGCTTTAAGGACTCCTGACTCCCTGACATGTCACATTTGGCATGTCATTTTTTTTTGGGGGTGGGGTACTTAGTTTTGATGGCTACCTGGTCCCACTTCTGCTGGGGCTGTCTAGGCGGCTGAGCGGAACTTCTCCCCTCCCCCTCCTTCCCTGCACTCTTCTGGGACATGTCACAGGTCCCAGAAGATTGCCTGGCCATTCAGGAAACGCAGCGCGACCCGCAAGCTGTCACATCCAGGTGCCCACCCTTGTAATGCCGGTGCAGGGGAGAGGCGGGGGAGAGAAGTGAGGGTTCGGGCAGCCGCATCGCTGGATTGTGGGACAGGCAAGTGTGTGTTTATTAAAAGTCAGCAGCTACACTTTTTGTAGCTGCTGACTTTTAAAAAACACAAAAATGGCTGAAACTCCACTTTAGGGATTGGTAAGCTGCAAGATAATCTATTTTTGTTATAATACCACTTGATTGAGCATACATGCATATAAATATCTTATAACAGTGGTTTCATCTATTACAAGCAAGCTCCAGCCAGAGTAAGAAACGTCATCAATCATCAATACAATTTCATAATACTGAGCTATACACACTTCTATTCCTACTTTTCTTTTTTTTTTGTTGTTATTGTCTTCCTTCCCCTTAGCAAAGGCAAATATAGCAATCAAAAAAGACATCATTGTATTCTCCAGCTCTGATATAAGAAGAAATCTGTGATTTTCATTTTTAGTAGTTCAGAGAGTGAAGAGTATCCATCAATTCTCACCTTTCCAGCACTATCACCAAGCGTATGTGTATTCAGTATGTGAGTCTAGTACTACTACACTACTATATATCATAGCAACCGCCACTAATCAATAAAAAGGAAGGTGCATCTGTTGTTTGGTCATGTTGTTTGGCAGCTGGCGCCACCTAGTGAATATTCAGGCTCCCAGTACCCATTATACAGGCTATATGAAAGTAAGCAATGGTTGAATATTAATGTTTATTAAAGCGGTTGTATACCTTTATTTGTAACTTTTACCTACAGGTAAGCCTATAATAAGGCTTACCTGTAGGTAAAAAAAAATATCTCCTAAACCTGTACGGTTTAGGAGATATTCCCCTCGCAATGAGCCGCTGACTGCAGCGGCGCATGCGCACAGGGGACTCTCGGCTGACAGCCCGGCAAACTCCGGAGCTTGCTGGGCAGAAGTCTCCCGCGCGCATGCGCGGGAGTGACGACATCGCGGCCCTGGCCGCTCATAGCGCCGGAGCCGCGATACCCGGAAGACACGCCGAGGGGAGATGTCAGCTCCCTCGGCGTGGACAGGGTGAGATGCCGGCGCCTCGTTCTAAGGTAAGTATCTCATAATGAGCTAGTATGCGGTGCATACTAGCTCATTATGCCTTTTTCCTTGCAGGTGTAAAAAAAAAAAAAAAGACAGCGGGTATACAACCGCTTTAATTGAATACAAAGGCAGATGTCCTTGTCCACTTCCTGCTCGGCCTATAGCAAAATGATGGCTGGGCGGTGGTTTGATTGTTCTGACTGGACGTCATATGATGTCTTTCAGAACAAGCCACTCGTGCGCGCCCCCCGGGGGCAAACGGTGATCGGTGGTTCGGTGTGTCCGAGAAACACACCACACCACCGATCATGGCAAAGAGCCTATGACATACACTCTTTACCATGTGATCAGCTGTGTCCAATCACAGCTAATCACAGTGTAAATAGGGAGTGCCAGTCATCGGTATTCCTCTATTAATTCTGACAGCGCAGGAGTAAAGGAGAGCCGATAAGCGGCTTTCCTCACAGGGGGGATCTGCACTGATAATCAGTGCAATGATTATCAGTGCAGGCCCATCAGCGATGCCCGCCAGTGATGCTATTCAGTGCCTATCAGTGCCACCCATCAGTGCCCATCAGTGTCACCTATCAGTGCCCATCAGTGTGACCTGTCAGTGCCCATGAAGGCTGCCCCTCAGTGCCGTCTATTAGTACCCATCAGTGATGCATATCAGTGCCACCTATTGGTTCCTATCAGTGCTGCATATTAGTGCCTCCTCATCAGTGCCACCTCATCAGTGCAGCTTATCAGTGCCCGTCACTGCAGGGTCATCAGCGCACATCAGTGAAGGAAAAAAATTACTTATTTACAACATTTTATAACAAAAATGAAGAAAATTTTCGGTCTTTTTTAATTTGTTTAGCAAAAATTTAAAAACCCAGTGGTGATTAAATACCACCAAAAGAAAGCTCTGTCTGTCTCAAAAAACTATAAAAAATTTGTTTGGGTACAGAGTTGCATGACCGCGCAATTGTCATTCAAAGTGTGACAGCGCTGAAAGCCGGAAATTGGCTTGGGCAGGAAGGGGGTGAAAGTGCCCGGTATTGAAGCGTTAAGATTAGCACATTGTGTTTTATTAATCCGTAGGCCTTATCCCCGTATAAACTGTATACCCTATGATGATATACCCCTCCCTGCGGGAGATTCGGTATATGTGGACGATCAGATCATAGTTGGCTGGGCACGCAAGGCCATCACGAACAGACTCCTTATCTACAGTTTCTGTAATTTATTGGGTTAATTTCCTCATCCATTTGAGGTAGGAACCAATTCTCTGGGGAACTCTTGTCAGGATGGGGGGATGCATCTGTACTTTTCCTACTTAGGCTCCTTGCACACTGGATGTTAAAATAATGTTATAAAAACGCCAGTAGCTTTGCAGTGAGTCTACCCCCTATAGGTATCTGTTTAGTGTTACAGAGGAGGTCTTGTGTTGGAATTATTTCTCTCACATGTGTGTCGCAATCAACGTTTTCACGCGTAGACGCTCCGACACATGCGTTTACGTTCGTGTATATGTGCGGGGGGGGGGGATTTTATGTGCTTGGGTGTAACTTTATGTTTTTTCAAAAAACAGTCCCTTATGTAATGAATTTTTGAGGTGACAGGTTCTCTATATTGAAAGTATAAAGTGATCTCGCACAGTGTTTGAAAATCACATAAAAACATGAAATGTAATCATTGAAAAATAAATAATGCAACAGTATCATGTGCAATACTAATAGAGTGTGAATGATATCACAGTGCAAATATTACATAAAGTGCCAGTGAATAAAGTGACAGTGCAAACCAAAAATAAAGGATTAATTCATAAAGGTGTCTCCATCAGAAGGTGGAGAGACAGTAAATAAAATAAACAATAAACAAGTGCTCAAAACAGTCCAAGTGTTGAACGTGATGGCAAAAAGTCTACGAAAAGTGTATGTATAAGTCCTCCAAATTGGGATACTGCATTTGAAGGAGATTCCAAATTTGTAACTTGGTATAGGTGTTATAGCTGGTAAATAGTGTCATCCATTTAGAATTCCACAGATTCTCTTTAATGCCCCGTACACACGGTCGGATTTTCCGATGAAAAATGTCCGATCGGAGCGTGTTGTCGGAAATTCCGACCGTGTGTGGGCTCCATCGGACATTTTCCATCGGATTTTCCGACACACAAAGTTGGAGAGCAGGAGATAAAATTTTCCGACGACAAAATCCGTTGTCGGAAATTCCGATCGTGTGTACACAAATCCGACGGACAAAGTGCCACGCATGCTCAGAATAAATAAAGACATGAAAGCTATTGGCCACTGCCCTGTTTATAGTCCCGACGTACGTGTTTTACGTCACCGCGTTTAGAACGATCGGATTTTCCGACAACTTTGTGCGACCGTGTGTAGACAAAACAAGTTTGAGCCAACATCCGTCGGAAAAAATCCTAGGATTTTGTTTTTGGAATGTCCGAACAAAGTCCGACCGTGTGTACGCCCTATTAGACTAAGGTCTCACAGGATTCTCACCTTACAAATATGTGGTATATCGCATTCACAAAAAATAGGTGTTATGCACGTTCTTCTATCAGGATCCTTATGTGTTGATATATACGCTGCAGGTAGAGCCTTTAGTATTTCAACCTCTAAAAATCCTCCACAGATATATCCTGGATCGCTCCGATACCACCACAGCATAAATGGGGGAAAGAATAGAGATCTTTATCCCTCCACTAGTGCAGCATGTTTAAAAAGTCTAAGGTATATTAATTGGGTGCCATAAGGGTGGACTTTTACAGTTACATAGTTTAAAAAAGGCAAATAGAAAAACACCGTATCAACGGCGTTCTCAGCGCCCTCTCACATTTCTTCCTGATGTATGTCTGACTCTGGCCACTCCCTACGCGTTACGAAACGTCACGTGTCTTCATCTGGGGAACCGGATTGGTTGTACAGGCCTAGTTTATATGACGTGAAAACCGGAAATGTGAGCGCAGCCATCTTTTTGGTGATTCCTTCTTTGTTTGCGTCGCGGCCATTTTAATGGTGGTCAATGCGACATGTACGGCGGCCATTTTCTTGTAGTTATACGTAATATCCATTCAAGACATAGGATCAGGTGTAGATGTATATGTACTGCGGCCATTTTCCTGTAGTTTAAATATCATTTCCATTCGATATGTAGGAATAGGTCTAAATATTTATTGCTCCTACGTTACAAGGGTCAACTAGTGTAGAGATAGATTAAATAGATTATTCGATGGCACGTTCACTCAACTAAAGTAGGTATTAAATCTGAATGTAAAAAATGTGTTAATTCCATAATGGAATAGTGGAAATAAAAGACATAAAAAATAAATTTAGCAAGCATGTCCCAGTTAGTTCTATTCAAGGCTACATCAGTCGTACATTAGTGATGAATCGAAAGAGTGCCTGAAGAACTTACATCTATAAAATTGAACCACTTGCAATATAATCATTGGTATACATAAAAATAGATTAAAAATACATCTTAGACTATGTATATAAGTGGTTATATATACATATATAGCCAACAAGTGTATAAGAAATATACAATAAAAAATAGTTAAAATAATTAATAAAAAAATAGGCAACATTAGATATAAAATAAAGAGAGCCAAAAATGGACATGTTAATATTGAGTAGGCTAAAAATTACTAAGGAAATAATTGAGGTCGAACTCAACGTTCAAACCTCCAGGTATGAGAGTCTGCAAGGCATGTATCCATTTGGATTCCTTTTGGCTAATGGTTTTGACCTTATGGCTACCCCTCCATGACCTATTGTACTTTTCTATACCCCAAAATTGGAGTTGTGAAGGGTCTTTGTTATGTACCTGGGCAAAGTGCCTCGATACATTGTGTTTGGGGAAGCCGTTTTGGATATTTTGAACATGCTCCTGTATCCTCACTTTAAGGGCCCTTTTCGTCCTACCTACATATTGTAGGTTGCAGCTACACTGCAATACATATACTACTCCCTCAGTGTGGCAACCTATAAAGTCTCTAATAGTAAAGGATTGTCCTGTATTAGTAGCTGTAAATTCTGTTCTCTTTTTTTGGAATTTTTGTGAGTGCCGGCATGCATAACAATTTCGACAGGGATAAAATCCCTTTCTAGAGAAAAAAAGTGTATGTAGGTTTGGGGGGCGGTTCAACTACTGATTTTACAATCAGATCTCTAATAGTGGGGGCTCTTTTGTAGACAATATTGGGTTTGTCTGGTAGAATCTTCTTGAGGTCTTTGTCATTTTTCAAGATGTGCCAATGTCGCTGGATCAGTTTGGATACCTCTCTATGTTGGATATTGTAATCCAATAAGAGACAGGGTACTTCATGTTGGCAGGGCCGTCTTTAATTTTGATTGGGCCCTGGGCAAACATTTTCTTGGGCCCCCCCTCTCCATTCTGAGACATTAAAAAAATAGAAGGTAGGCTCAAAATCAGTTTACTGCAGCAGATCACGCAGCGATTGCAATCGTTTGCCAGAGATTACAGCCTATCCTTACTGCTCACTGGCTGGTTGCTAGAGGTTACAGCACATAATTTCTGCTTGCCGATTGGTTTCTAGAGGTTGATGCACATTATTAGCGCTCACCGATTGGTTGCTAGGGGTTACAGCACATCATTACCACTTACTGATTGGTTGCTAGAGATTAAAGCAGGTCACTACTGTTCACTGATTGGTTGCTAAAAGTTAATGCATATCATTACCTCTCACTGAGCAGTGGAGCAATCCCAAATAATTGAGCAAGTAAAGGGGCACATTAATACACATACTACAGGAGAGTGTCAGAGAGTGCAGACATACTACAGGAGAGGTTCAGAGACTGTGGACATACTGCAGGAGACAATCAGAGCCTGCGGACATACTGCAGGAGATTACCAGAGACTGCGGACATACTGCAGGAGATTACCAGAGACTGCGGACATACTGCAGGAGATTACCAGAGACTGCGGACATACTCCAGGAGACAATCAGAGACTGCAGACATACTGCATGAGACAATCAGAGACTGCGGACATGCTGCAGGAGATTACCAGAGACTGCAGACATACTGCAGGAGATTACCAGAGACTGCGGACATACTGCGGGAGATTACCAGAGACTGCGGACATACTGCGAGAGATTACTAGAGACTGCGGACATACTCCAGGAGACAATCAGAGACTGCAGACATACTGCAGGAGATTACCAGAGACTGCGGACATACTGCAGGAGTCAATCAGAGACTGCGGACATACTGCAGGAGATTACCAGAGACTGCGGACATACTCCAGGAGACAAACAGAGACTGCGGACATGCTGCAGGAGATTACCAGAGACTGCAGACATACTGCAGGAGATTACCAGAGACTGCGGACATACTACAGAAGACAATCAGAGACTGTGGACATACTGCAGGAGATTATCAGAGACCGCGGACATACTGCAGGAGATTACCAGAGACTGCGGACATACTGCAGGAGATTACCAGAGACTTCGGACATACTGCAGGAGATTATCAGAGACTTCGGACATACTGCAGGAGATTATCAGAGGCTGTGGACATACTCCAGGAGATTATCAGAGACTGCGGACATACTCCAGGAGATTACCAGAGACTGCGGACATACTCCAGGAGATTACCAGAGACTGCGGACATACTGCAGGAGACAATAAGAGACTGCGGACATACTGCAGGAGACAATAAGAGACTGCAGACATTATATAGGTGATGGTCAGAGAACGCACAGCTTTACAGTTGAATAACACAGCTCAGGGTTTAAGTAGTCAGGCATTTTATGGGTGTAAGAACATACCTAGCCAGCCAAACTTACTACATACATTCAGGTCTGTGGGCGGGGCTTCCACTCTATGCTCTCACTACAACACCCGGGAGCTCCACTGACGCTTTTTTGGGGTGCCCGCGTTACTTGTGAATTGGGGCCCCGATGACGGCCTTGCAGAGTGCACAGAGGACACGGGAGGCTGTATTCACTCGCTAGCCAGCAGAGAGGGGCGGGGCCGGGAGCTTCACTGACGCTCTGACCCCGCCCCCGTGCTGCCTGTATACTCGGAACAGGGCGGCTGTAGTGAGAGCCAGTGATCGGAGTGGGAGCGTCAGTGGAGCTCCCGGCCTCGCCCCCTCTATACTGGCTGGGTAATACAGAGGTCCAGCGGCGGGGCCGGGAGCTCCACTGACGCTCCCACTCCGATCACTGGCTCTCACTACAGCCGTCCTGTTTCGAGTATACAGGCTGCACAGGGGGCGGGGTCAGAGCGTCAGTGAAGCTCCCAGTCCCGCCCCCTCTCAGCTGGTTAGCGCGGGAATACAGTCTCCCGTGTCCTCTGTGCGCTCTGCAAAACCGTCATCGGGGCCCCAATTCACGGGTAGCGCCGCGCGGACCCCCCAGCAAAGATTGGGCCCAGGGCAAGTGCCCCGTTTTCCCTTCGCTAAAGACGGCCCTGGCTACATGTATGTGGAAATTCCAGTGACATTTTGTGCCTAGCTTGGAAGGTGAGCGGGCATTCCATAGGTGGTGGTGAATATTGAACTATTTTATCTATTTATTCACTTATGAATCTTATTCACTTATCAATTGTGATGCCATAATTTATTTGTCTTCACAATTTTTTATTTGTCTCCATTTTTTTTGTCACTATTTGTTGACACATCTTAATAATATGTGTATATGTTTAACCACTTCAGCCCCAGAGGATTTGGCTGGTCAAAGACCAGAGCACTTTTTGCGATTCGGCACTGCGTCGCTTTAAATGACAATTGCGCGGTCGTGCGACGTGGCTCCCAAACAAAATTGACGTCCTTTTTTTCCCACAAATAGAGCTTTCTTCTGGTGGTATTTGATCACCTCTGCGGTTTTTATTTTTTGCGCTATACACAAAAAAAGAGCGACAATTTTGAAAAAAAGCTATTTTTTTTACTTCTTGCTACAATAAATATCCCCAAAAAATATATAAAAAAACATTTTTTTTCCTCAGTTTAGGCCGATATGTATTCTTCTACATATTTTTGGTAAACAAAAAAATCGCAATCTCATTTCACAAAAAAAGTGTAAAAAAAAAAAAGACAAAAAAACACAATAGATGGTTTTTGATAATTCCTTTATTAGTGTCTTCTTCTTTCCCCGCTTCTTCTTCCATCTTCTTCTGGTCTTCCTTTGGTGTTCTTATTCTTCCTCCATCTTGTTCTTCCTCTATCTTCCTCCGCTTCTTCCTCAGGTCTTCTCGTCCGGCGTCTTCCTCCAGCTCCTTCTTCTCTGCTTTGTCCTCCGATCTGCCTCAGTGGGAGTCTCCCGCTGTGTGACGCTTCTGTTCAGGTGACAGCTCTTATATAATGGAGGGCGGGGCCACCTGGTGACCCCGCCCCCCTCTGACACACAGAGTCCCACCAAAAATCCATACCAGACCCTTATCCGAGCATGCAACCTGGCGACCTGGACGAGAGAGCGCCCCCCCGAACCGTACCCAGGCCACATGCCCTCAACATTGGGAGGGTGCTGTGGGGTAGCCCCCCAAAGCACCTTGTCCCCATGTTGATGGGGACAAGGGCCTCATCCCCACAACCCTTGCCCGGTGGTTGTGGGGGTCTGTGGGTGGGGGGCTTATCGGAATCTGGAAGCCCCCTTTAACAAGGGGACCCCCAGATCCTGGCTCCCCCTGTGTGAATTGGTAATGGGGTACAAATGTCTCCCATAGACTTTTAAAGGGTGTTCCGCAGCTTTCAAATTTGCCGTGAACACCCCAAATCCGCTATTTAGCGAACAGCCAATGTTCGAGTCGAACTCATGTTCGACCCGAACATAAAACCCATCCCTAATGTATAGATCAGGGGTCAGTAGTGAATGATGTAGAGATCAGGGGTCAGTAGTGAATGACGTAGAGATCAGGGGTCAATAGTGAAAGATGTAGAGATTAGGGATCAGTAGTGAATGACGCAGAGATTAGGTGTCAGTTGTAAATGACGCAGTGGTCAGGGGTCAGTAGTGCATGACATAGAGATCAGGAGTCAATAGTGAATAACGTAGAGCTTAGGGGTCAGTAGTGAACAACAAAGAGATCAGAGGTTGAGCACGGGTCAATAGCGAATGACGTAGAGATCAGGGGTCAGTAGTAAATGACGTAGAGATCAAGGGTCAGTAGTGAATGACGTAGAGATCAGGGGTCAGTAGTGAATGACGTAGAGATCAGGGGTCAGTAGTGAATGACGTAGAGATCAGGGGTCAGTAGTGAATGATGTAGAGATCAGGGGTCAGTAGTAAATGACGTAGAGATCAGGGGTCAGTAGTGAATGACGTAGAGATCAGGGGTCAGTAGTGAATGATGTAGAGATCAGGGGTCAGTAGTGCATGACGTAGAGATCAGGGGTCAGTAGTGAATGACGTAGAGATCAGGGGTCAGTAGTGAATGACGTAGAGATCAGGGGTCAGTAGTGAATGACGTAGAGATCAGGGGTCAGTAGTGAATGACGTAGAGATCAGGGGTCAGTAGTGAATGACGTAGAGATCAGGGGTCAGTAGTGAATGACGTAGAGATCAGGGGTCAGTAGTGAATGACGTAGAGATCAGGGGTCAGTAGTGAATGACGTAGAGATCAGGGGTCAGTAGTGAATGACGTAGAGATCAGGGGTCAGTAGTGAATGACGTAGAGATCAGGGGTCAGTAGTGAATGACGTAGAGATCAGGGGTCAGTAGTGAATGACGTAGAGATCAGGGGTCAGTAGTGAATGACATAGAGATCAGGGGTCAGTAGTGAATGACATAGAGATCACGGGTCAGTAGTGAATGAGGCAAAGATTAGGGGTCAGTAGTGAATGACGTAAAAATCAGGGGTCACTGGTGAATGACGCGAAGATTAGGGGTTGGTAGTGAATGACGTAGTGGTCAGGGGTCAGTAGTAAATTCAGTAGTCACCATTAGAGTTGACAATTTTTTTCATTCTTGTGCATAGAAGCAGTTGTTGAATTTTCCTATTTTAACTCTTTACATTTTGAGAATAAGGGTTTTCAAACGAACGTCTAGAGTTGGACAGCTGTATGAGCACCGCCACACCTCCTGGGGACCCTCCTGCAGCCAGGAGTTGGAGCATTGATTACTATAGTTGATGATAGCTCAGGGCACCAAGCTCAGAAAACCAGGATTCTTCCATGGACCCTCTGAACATATCGTAATGCTCTGTGTCAGACGTGTGCCCTCTTCATTTTAGGTAGTGATCTAATGTAATGTACAGTATTGTATTGTAATGTATTCTTTTGTTTCTGAGCATTCGTGGTCTTTTTGAATACTGTAGTGACCACTTGAAGACCAGCCCTTTTTCTGACATTTGTTGCTTACAAGTTAAAATCAGTATTTTTTGCTAGAAAATTACCTAGAACCCCCAAACATTATATATATATTTTTAGCAGAGACCCTAGAGAATAAAATGGCGATTGTTGCAATATTTTATGTCACACTGTATTTGAGCAACGGTCTTTCAAATGCAATTTGTTTGGAAGAAATACACGTTCATGGATTAGAAGAAAACAAAACACCAAAGTTAGCCCAATTTGATTGTATAATGTTAAAGATGATGTTACGTCGAGTAAATAGATACTTAACATGTCACGTTTTAAAATTGCACACAGTCGTGGAATGGTGAAAAACTACGGTACTAAAAAATCTCCATAGGCGACGGTTTAAAAAACTTTAACGGTTACCTGTTTAGAGTTACAGAGGACATCTTGCTCTTGAATTATTGCTCTCACTCTAACGATTGCAGCGATTTGTGGGCGTGACTTACGTATACGTTCACTTTGGTGAGCGAGCACAGAGGGATGGAGCACTTTAAAAAAAATTGTTCTTATTTATTTTATTTTAATTTTTTTAATTTTTACACTGTCCCTTTAAATTATTTTTTTGATAACTTTTATTGCTGCCACAAGGAATGTAAACATCCCTTATGACAGTAATAGGCATGTGACAGGTCCTCTTTATGGAGGGATCTGGGATCTATAAGACCCCAAAACCCTCCTCTGCACTTGAAAGTGTTCAAAACACCAAGATCTGCGTTTTTGAATACTTACGATCTTTGAAAAAAATGGAGCCGTTTGCTCCCGTGTAAACCGGAAGTGACATTGTAACGTTGCTTCTGGGTTACTACATCGGAGACCCGATCAAAGCTGTTTCTGGCTTGGTTCGGGTCCCTGGCCAGCCGGTGGGATAGAAGAGCCCGTATGAGCAGCGAAAGGGGGACGTCCCCTCCCACTTCTTGTAATAACAGCCAATCGGGGGTTACTTCCGGGTATCGCGGCTCCGGCGCTGTGATTGGCTAAAGCCGCAATGACGTCACTCCCGCGCATGCGCGTGGGAGCCGCCAGTAACGGCACAGTCTAACTGAAGCAACAGCACATACGTGCCGTTGCTTCAGTTTGCTTATGCAATTGCACCGTGCAGGTTTAGGGGAAATCCAGTGTAGCTACAGTTAAGCCTAATTATAGACTTGCCTGTAGCAAAAAGTGGTTGTAAAGAGTTTACAACCACTTTAATGCAGAAGAGACAGTCTCATACTTCCACTAAGCTGTGTGAAAGTTCACATTGCTCCACCCACTGAGTCCGAGCCCAGGATCGTAGTTTTTTTGTCACAAGTTAAGTTTCAGCCCTAAAAAGTTATATCATTTCTTTACACAACTCATACTTTCACAATAGTCTTGCAAAATATATTAAGACTCTTTTCTTTATATATGTTTATATATGTATTTATTATCTGTGTTGTTTTTTTTTAATTTTTGATTTATGGGTTTTTCGTCTTATTCTTTGCATAACCACTTGACCTCCAGGCCTTTTTTATGACACTTTTGTTTTCATGTAACAATCAGTATTTTTTGCTAGAAAATGACTTACAACATTATTTATTTTAAAAGCAGAGGCCCTAGAGAATAAAATTGGTGGGTTTTGCAATTTTTTATGTCACACGGTATTTTTGGGGAAAAAATACACTTTTTTGAATTTTAATGCAAAAAAAACACAAGACATAACCCAATTTGTAAAATATAAAAGATGATGTTACGCCGAGAAAATAGATACTAAACATGTCACGCTTTAAAATTGAGCACGCCCGCGCAACCGCAACAAACAATGTAAATTTTATTATCCATAGGTGAGGTTTTAAAAGCCTTTACAGATTACCACTTTAAATTTACTGAGGAGGTCTACAGAATTACTGCCCATGATCTGACATTTGCGGTGATACCCTGTTTCCCCGAAAATAAGACCTAGCGTGATTGTCAGTGATGGCTGCAATATAAGCCCTACCCACCAAATAAGCCCTAGTTAAAGTCCTTGTAGGTCTTATTTTCAGGGTAGGACTTATTTTCGGGGAAACAGGGTAGGGCTTATTTGGGGGGTAGGGATTATATTACAGCCATCACCGACAATCACGCTAGGTCTTATTTTCGGGGAAACAGGGTACCTAACATGTGTGGGACAATCGCTGTTTGCGTGTGAGGGGACCGACATGTGTGTTCACCTTTGCGCGCGAGCACAGGGGCACTTAAATTTCTTTCTTTTAAATTACCGTATTTATTACTTAATTATTATTTTTCTTTTTTTACACTGTTGCTTTAATTATTTATTTTTTTGATCACTACTTTTATTGCTGTCAAAAGAAATCATCCTTGTGACAGCAATGGGCATGTGAAATGTACTCTTTATGAAGAAATCTGGGGTCTATAAGACCCCAAATCCCTGCTCTGCCCTTAAAAACATTCAGTGTTTTTGCATGCTTTCTATTTTTAAAAAATGGCGTCGTTGATATCCGGGTAAACCGAAAGTGATGTCAGGTCAACGCTTCCGGGTTACCACAGGGGAATGCCAATCAAAGCCGATCATGGCTTTGTTCGTCTATCTGGCCGGTGGGACGGGAGAACCCGAGCAAGCCGGAGGAGGAAGGGGACATTCTCTCTCGCTGCTTGTAAAAGCAATCCAGCAGCTAGTTAGCCATTAGGATTGCTTTTACAAGAGAGCTGACTGCCAGCTCTAAAAAACGGTACTGGGGTGATGCCTGACACGTGCATGTGTGTGCTCAGATGTTTTGGTGCGCATTTGCCTATTTAGAACTGTACTGGAGTCCAGAAGATCACTGAGTGGTCCTCAGCTCCTACTGCCTGTGACCTGATCCTGTGCTTGCTTCTGTGATCTGACCCAGCTTGTTTGACTCCGCTTGCTACTGAAACCCTGTTGGTGACTCTGACTTTTGACCCAACTCTGTCTTCTGCCTGTTGTTTTGGTACCTTCTCTGCACACCTGATAATGACCTTGGCCTGTCTCTGACTCCATTTCTGGTTCCTGATTCTGTAACTCTGCTATCCAGTTGTTGCCGACTTCTGCCTGCTTGAGGATGCACAACTTGTGATAGCATGGGCCATGACAAGTCCACTTTATGGAGAGATCTGGGGTCCTTTTAGACCCCAGACCTCTCTTCTGGCCTACAAAGCAGCAGACACAGGCCGGTCTGGTAACAGGCCAATAAACCAGTGGCGGCACACAAACCTGGCACCCCTCACTCGCACTACTCGGATGGGTCGGACGGGAAGGGGGCAATCCATGACCTTACCTTAGGAGAATAATGATGAGGTTGTGCTGGATGCAGTGTAGGGCTCCTGGAAGCTGGAAGAGGCTGTTGCTGCCCCTCTGCCCCTCCACCTGCTGCAGATTGCCGAGGGAAGAGCCGGGGCAGTTGCTTCTCCTCTGGGCCAAACGGGAAGCGGGTCCTGAGACCCGATTGGCTGGGAGTCCTAAGATTTAGGACCCGCTTCCTGATTGGCCAAGAGGAGAAGCAGGAAAACGTTAGAAAATATTAATTTGCTAATGTCACTTAACTGGGTGGGCTCGGGGTGCAGTGCTTTACGCCCCGAGCTCACCCTTTTTGAAGCCAATTAGAGCCTCAGGCTCTAATCATGTGCTTAAAAAAAACCCACCTTGAAATCTATGCGTCCGGCTCCCTGCATGGAGATTAGGAACCAGGCGCATGGACTAGGGGGGCGGCGCCCCTGCGCTCCTAATGGATGGGTCGCCACTGCAGTAAACAAAGAACCAAAAATGGAAGTAATGAAATTCTCATTGCTTCTAGTTTCTGCCGTCATAGAAGAGGGGTAGGAATTTCCATTACTGACACTCTTCTCAGTGAATGTGACTGAGGAGGTCGCAAAGGTACCAGTCTCCCCAATGGGACAGGAGCAGGGCCGGACTTACCATTGGGCTTAACTGGGCTCAAGCCCATGGGTCCCACCCAATAGGGGGCCCCACGGGCCCCAGCTGAGTGTACTTGGCTATACTCGGCTAGTTCCGCTCACGGTCACGCCTAGTCCCGCCCTATGATGGACATAACACAGGGACTGGGCGTGACTGTGAGTGGAACTAGCTGAGTATAGCCGAGTACACTCAGCTATGTATGTATATCGGCGGTGCTCGGCTCCACTCACAGTCACGCACAGTCCCGCCATTGGACCTGTGTTATGTCCATCATAGAGCAGGACTGGGCGGGACTGCGAGAGGAGCCGAGAAAAGCCGACAGGAGCCGAGATATACAGGACCGGCTCTGTGTATCTCAGCGGCACCATATTTAAACTGCAGTGACACTGACAAGTCACTGCAGTTTAACTGCAGCCTGGGCAAGGCTGCAAATGACACGGACAAGGCTGCAGATGGACACTGATAAGGCTGCAAATGGAGGCTGCAAGGCTGCAAATGACACTGATAAGGCCGCAAATGACACTGATAAGGACGCAAGGCTGCAAATAACACTGACAAGGCTGCAATGTCACTGGGCAAGGCTGTAAATTACACTGACAAGGCTGCAAATGACACTGGACAAGCATGCAGATGGACGCTTTGCAAGGCTGCACTGATGAGCATTTAAATGTAAGTTTTTTTCCTTAAATAGTTTTTTTCCTTAAAATTCCTTAAACTCTTATCTTGAGGTTTGCTGATTGGTTATCGGCAGTTATGTAGTGCCTCGTTTACTGCTGTTGAGAACACCTGTCTGCATTAGACAGTGATGTAATGGTGGACAAACGGTATCAAAGTGGCGCGCTTAAAAGAAAACTAAAGGTTTAAAGTAATGTATCCCCGGTCCCCGGTTTCCTATATGAGGGATGTGGATCCGCTGGGAGAGGGACATAGGTTTCTCTATCTCCCACTATACTATCCAGCTCTTTAAGATAGTCGCACTTATCCAGAATTATGATACCTCCCCCTTTGTCCGCTGGTCGAATAATAATTTCTTTATGTTGGCAAAGTTGATCTGAACCTGACTGTAAAGACCTGGCCATGTGAACCTTTTTTACTTTTTTTGTGGAAGTACCCAATAAAAACCCTAGGGGTACATCGTTTATAGCTATCGATAAACTCAAAACGCATTGGAGCGGTGGGCCATTCCTTCCAGTGATTGCCAAACGGAGAGTTCCATCCTTTTTCCCTTGGTGGTGGTGAAAACCCTGAGAACCTTTTCCATCTTTCTGGATCTTTATCGTCATAGAACTTGTTTTATTTGCCACTTTTCAGAGACTTTATTTTATGAACCACTCTTCATTACATTGGTTATTATATGCACTGTATTGATATTTTTACACTTCAGTGATTTACAGTGTATTTAGATTTCAGTTCTACAGTTTTATATTTTGTTCACTAGTTTGATTAGCGCTACTATTTCCGTTTTATTACTGTAGCTTCTTTACATGATTATATAGCATGTTTGTGTCGCTGCTTTTTTCTCACAGGTTTCTACACAGTTATTGGTATTATTAGCGGGGTATACCGCTTTGATAGCCCAATATTTCTGCAGTGCGAAAATTTTGAGAGCATCCATGGGTGGAGCACATATATAGTAGAGTTGCACGATTCTGGATAAAATAAGAATCACAATTTTTTTGCTTAGAATAAAGATAACGATTCTGAAGAACTTTTTTATTTTAAAGATTTACAACCCCTGAACATTAGCTTATCAAACAAGATGGCAATCAAATAAGACATAATACTCTTTGTTTCAATCAAATTTAAAGAAATATAATGAAAAATAATGTAACGTGTAAAGAAATAAAAAAAACTACCATTAAGTTATATTAGGGTCTTTTTTTTTTTTTTTACTCGCTGATACCAATTACCGATACCTACCACAACTTTTTTGTTGGCACTTCAGCTGTCAGCAATGGTACAAAGCACTCCAAAGTTATTTTTCAAATTAAATAAATTAAAATTTAATGTTGCGCTTTTTTCAATGTGAAACGTGTAAATATACGTTAAAGGTGTAAAAATATTATTGAACAAAGCAAACAAAAAAGAAAATGTTTTAATTATTGAAAGAGGGGGCGATTATGATAAAATCCTGCTACAACGTGAAACCAAATGGATTGTTACCCTCAATGCTCTAAAACATCCAGGCCTAAATGATACTCTGAGTTACAAACCTTTTTTATAATTTATTCTTTTTTGATAATGTAAAAAATATTAGTGGATTTATTTATTTATTTATTTTTTTTTTTTGCATTATATATTATTAAATCAATTGACGGTTTAATAACCTAATTATTAATTTTATTGATCTAAAAGGTGATATGAGCTCTTGCTTCTTCCTTGATTTCCTCCCTCTACACTATTTGGCATGTACGAACACCCCGGGCACCTGGGCAATCATCTCTTAATCAATGTTTTGGTTGCTCGGTTGCCCGTTTTTTAGACCTCCTTGCGCGGCGGCGCCTCCCCCCCCCCCCCCTTCTGTCTCCGATTTTTTCGTGCATACGGTATTCATTATTTTATTAGTTCAACGATAGTTTATCATTGGGCTTTTCAATTCCGGACCATTTTTGAACAATTCCCAATCATGGCTATTTTTTATTCTAGTGATTTTTGAGCTTAAATAATTTCATCGCATTTACCTAGTACAATTCAACTTTATTGTTGCTCTTCTCTTTTGAGCCTTGTGAGCCTCCTTACTACCATACTCAGGACGCAGGATTTTTAAAGATGGCCGCGAGTCCATTTGCCAGTACCTGACGTCACTCACGCTGTCCGATGTACGGGAGTCAGAGGTGTGCGCATGCGCGGGCGTCTTCTTTGTGTCCGCAGCGTGACGATGAGTCAGACGTCGTCACGCTGGAGGGTTTTAAAAGCGGGGCTTCATCCCCCGCCAATTTTCTGTCAGTTCCTGTTTGACACATGGGGCAGAGAGATCTCCCGGACGGGCCATTCTAATTTAATAAGAACTTTTATCATCATAGTAAGTCTATGCTTTTTTGCTTTCTACATTATTTATGCACTCCCAATATTGATGATACTCAGAGACATTTCTCCAATATGTCTTTATTTATTTTTTAGGTTCTTTGTGGTTAGTTTGCAGCAATACCTCCAGGTCCAGCTTAGCCATCAGCTGTGTATGTAGGTATACTGCCCCCCTTTGGTTTTGCTACTCCACTGCAATATTAGAACCATCTTTTATATTTGTCAGCAATTTTGCAATCTACCATCTCCCGGATGTAGCCTTCTTTTTATCTTGAATTGATTCTATTGAGGTATTTCTGGATTTATATTTATACATAATTATCATAGATAATTACTCTAACTACCTAGACTTACTTTTTTCCATTCTCTTTCTCTTCTAAGAAGAGCTTATGCCTAAAGATTTTTATCTCTCTCTGCATGCCTCCCAAGTGAGGTGAGAATCGAGGAGGAAGCACTTTGCCATTACGTAAATCTCCATGTGAATTGTAGACTTTTCTCTACAGGTAAGCTCTTTTGAGCTGAATGATGATAATGCAAAAAACCCCCCCCTTTCCCCCCCCCTTTTTTTTTTTTTTTTTTCATGCTTAAATATATAATGCTTATATATATGCAGATTTAATTACTAGATTCATTTTGTATATTGTTTACTTTCTAATATCATGACTGTATGAGGTATTAACAGACATGTATATATATTATTTACAGATATTCTTTCTATTTTTTATAGTTGACCTTAATATCACAAATATATCTCCTGAAGAAGCTTATGCAAGCGAAACATGTTGAGAAAGTGGTATTAATTTGTGCAATTTGTGTATCAAAGGGTTATCCTCCCTCCCCCTTTTTTCTTTTTTTGTATATTGTCCTTTATCATGTCTGTTTCCTTTTATAAGATTGTTTAATAAAATATGATTTTATGATATGTTGGATATATCATTTGACTCAAGCACCGTAAAAAGTCCCTGAGGACCATACAATGGCCTCAATGCCCCTCTCCTATATTTTAATTATTAATAGTTTATAAAATAGATATTAAAAAAATAATCAGCAAGAAAATAATCAAAAGAAGAATAAGGAGTAAATAAGGCTGATTGGAGTAAATTAAGTGTTAATAAGGGGGTAAACAGAGGAAAAATTAAAAAAAAAAAAAAAAAAAACATTTTTTTTTTTACTTGACAAGGTTGCTTTAAACTGACATCATTTACAGACCGAAGTTCATCCCCTTGATCTGTAAATGAACAACAAGTTACAATGTTTTATTTTATTTCTCTTTCAGCGCTGAGCGATGTTGTTGATAAACATTGCTGGCTGCTTTTTTTTTTACAGCTGTCAGCTGAGAACTTTCTACATGAATCATGGAGATGCTGGATTAAGATCGCATAGGGGGGCTGAATTGGAATCACAATCTTTAAACGATTAATCCTGCAGCTCTAATATATAGTGATGGGTGGATTAAAGGCAGGTTTGCCTGCAGGGAGCCTTCTCTTTAACCAGTTGCCGACCGCCGCACGACCTAATACGTCCTCAGAGCGGCACGGGCAGGCAAAAGGGCTTACATGTACGTCCTTGCCTGGCCGCGGGTGGGGGGTCTGATCGGACACCCCCCCCCGGTGCCAGCGGCGGTCGGATTCAGGTCAGGGTCGATCAAAGGTGAGGGGGAGGCCACTCATTCGTGGCTCCCCCTTCGCGATCGCTCCTGGCCAAAGACGGGCTTCCTCGGCTTCTGTGAATGTAAACAGAAGTGGAGGAAGTGATGTCACTCTCCTCGAGCTGGTCTTTTCGTTCCGGCGCCGAGGAGAGAAGACATCCAAGTAAGTTTGCACCAACACTACACTTCCAGTAGAACACGCAGGCACACTTGTCACCCCCCTGTCACCCCCCCAGTCACCCCCTGATCACTCCCCTGTACCCCCTGTCACACTGACACCAATAGCAGTTTTTTTTTTTCTGATTATTGCATTGGTGTCAGTTTGTGACAGTTATAAGTGTTAGGGCAGTTAGGTTAGCCCCCTTTAGGTCTAGGGTACCCCCCTTTAGGTCCAGGGTACCCCCCTAACCCCCCCTAATAAAGTTTTAACCCCGTGATCACCCCCCGTCGCCAGTGTCACTAAGCGATCGTTTTTCTGATCGCTGTATTAGTGACACAGGTGACGCTAGTTAGGGAGGTAAGTATATAGGTTCGCCATCAGTGTTTTATAGCGACAGGGACCCCCATATACTACCTACTAAAGGTTTTAACCCCTTGATTGCCCCCTAGTTAACCCTTTCACCATTGATCACCATATAATTGTTACGGGTGACGCTGGTTAGTTGGTTTGTTTATTATAGTTTATTATAGTTTTAGGGCACCCGCCGTTTATTACCTTATAAAGGTTTAACCCCCTAATTGCCCAGCGGTGATATAAGTTAAGTTTTTAGAGTCAGATAAGGTCTGCGTCGCCCCAGGCAGCGTCAGGTTAGCGCCAGTACCACTAACACCCACGCATGCAGCATACACCTCCTTTAGTGCTATAGTATCTGAATGGATCGATATCTGATCCGATCAGATCTATACTCCCCAGCAGTTTAGGGTCCCCCAAAAAAACGCAGTGTTAGCGGGATCAGCCCAGATACCTGCCAGCACCTGCGGTTTGCCCCTTGGCCCAGCCCAGCCCAGCCCACCCAAGTGCAGTATCGATCGATAACTATCACAAAACACTAAGCACACATAACTGCAATGTTTGCAGAGTCAGGCCTGATCCCTGCGATCGCTAACAGTTTTTTGGTAGCGTTTTGATACAGTCACTGACAGTCAGGAGCTTTTTTGCCTGTGAGTCTCACTAGTGTACCCCTAAATTTAGAGCCCAAAATGGCAAATCGAAGGTACACTAGTGAAGAGGCCTACACGTTTCTGAGCATGACAGATAGTGAAGAGGAAGTCACTCATCTGTCAAGTTCAGGCTCAGAATACGAACCTGTAGAGGACAGCGGCTCCATGACAGATAGCTCTGACGACGGAGTTGTGGTCTCTGCTAGGGTCAGGCGTACCAGACCCCGAACTTCTTCTGTCCTTGAAGTGCAAGAACCGCAGGTCCCTCGTATGGAGCAGAGCAGTACTAGTGCCGCTATTCCTTCTGGTGAACTGGCAAGCACCAGCGGCCTAGTACACCCTGGTTGTACATCCAGCACTGCAGTATCACGTGGTGACGTGGCGAGTCCCATAAGTGCAGTTCAAGCTGGTGAGGTGGCAAGCACTAGTAGGGTCCCGCTGCCACCAAGAAGACAAAGACAGGCCCCTCGTGCCCATAGTGCCCTTCCTGCTGCATTCGCCAATCCGAATTGGGAACCCACCACTTCTGCAGCACCCGTATTGCCCCCATTCACTGGCCAACCCGGAATTCAGGTGGAAACAGTTGATTTTACGCCACTGGATTTTTATTCACTATTTTTCACAGAAGATCTCTAAAGATCTATTGGGGACCAAAGCAATTTATACGCTGGTCATCACATCGCCACTATTCCCCAGTCCCTTGCCAGAGATTGGAGACCAATTACGGTCTCCGAATTTAAGATCTTTCTGGGCCTTTCCCTCAACATGGGCATAACCAAAAAGAGTGAGTTGCGGTCATATTGGTCCACTGACCCAATTCACCATATGCCCGTGTTCTCTGCTTCCATGGCCAGGGCACGATACGAGAAGATTTTGTGGATCATGCACTTCAACGACAATGAACTCTGTTGTCCTCGTGGAGACCCTGAATACGATCGGCTCTACAAAATTCGGCCCCTCGTAAACCACTTCAACCAGCGTTTTGCAGACTTGTTTACTCCCCATCAAGTTGTCTGCGTTGATGAGTCCCTGATTAAATTTTCTGGCCGCTTGTCATTCAAACAGTACCTTCCCAGCAAGCGTGCCAGATACGGGGTCAAGATGTATAAGCTCTGTGACAGGGCCACAGGCTATACATGTAGTTTTATGGTTTACGAGGGCAAAAATAGTCACGTAGAGCCGACAAACTGCCCTGACTACATAGGAAGCACTGGCAAGATAGTGTGTGACTTGGTGTCACCCTTATTCGGAAAGGGGTACCACTTGTACGTGGACAATTACTATACGAGCGTGCCACTTTTTAGTCACCTTTTTGATCATCAAATTGGAGCATGTGGCACCGTGCGACCTAATCGCCGGGGCTTTCCCCAGCGGCTTGTAGATTCCCGTCTTAGGCTGGGGGAGAGAGCCTGCTTGAAGTATAATAACTTGCTCGCTATGAAGTGGAGGGATAAGAAGAATGTTTTCGTTCTCACCTCCCTTCATGCAGACACGACGACCCAAATTACTACGGCGACTGGTGTTGTGGAGAAACCCCTCTGTGTCCACGAATATAACCTTAATATGGGAGGGGTGGACCTCAACGACCAGTTGTTGGCGCCGTACCTAATTGCCCGTAAGGCCAAACGCTGGTACAAAAAAGTGTCTGTATACTTATTTCAATTGGCTTTGCTGAACGCTCATGTGCTATACAGAGCTTCAGGACGGACTGGATCCTTCCTTAAATTCCAGGAAGAGATCGTCAGAGCCCTTCTGTTTCCAGACGGTGCTCCACCTCACCTTCCCCAACCAAATGCAGTAGGCCGGCTGCATGAGAGGCATTTTCCTTATGTCCTCCAGAGTACCCCTACCCAACAAGCCCCCCAAAGAAAATGTTGTGTCTGCACAAAGCGCGGATTTAGGCGTGACACCCGGTATTATTGTCCCTCCTGTCCTGGCAATCCTGGTCTTTGCATTGGTGAATGTTTTGAACGCTACCATACATTAGTTGAGTTTTAGCGTAGGGTACAGCATTGCACAGACTAGGACACACTTTCACAGGGTCTCCCAAGATGCCATCGCATTTTGAGAGACCCAAACCTGGAACCGTTACAGTTTTAAAAGTTACAGTTATAAAAAAAAATGTAAAAAAAAAAAAAAAAAGGAAAAAAAAAATACACAAAAAAATAAAATAAAAAAACCAAAAATAGTTGTCGTTTTATTGTTCTCTCTCTATTTACTCTCTATTGTTCTGCTCTTTTTTTACTGTATTCTATTCTGCAATGTTTTATTGTTATGTTTTATCATGTTTGCTTTTCAGGTATGTAATTTTTTTATAGTTTACTGTGTTTTACCATTTTTTTGTTTTCAGGTGCGCCATTCAGCTGCAGCGCGGATTTATTTATCTTGACAGCAACAGCGTTTGCTCCCACGATACATAAAGCCGTGACTCCAGCGCTGTCGGAGGTGATTTCACCACCACAGTTACATACTTCAGCATATATGCCGAAGAATGGGGGCAGCAGTGGGTGGAGGAGCGATTTGCTCCTGCCTTTTGTGGGAGGATGCCCCCATGCTTCGGCATATATATATTTTAGGTAGGAACAGGTTGCGTTAAATGTTTTATTTTTTACTATGTTTTTTTTTTGTATTTGCTTTGCAGGTATGGTAAGTATTACTGTTATACCGTAATGTTACTTTGTTTTTTGTTAACCATCATTTGCTTAGCAGGTACGCCATTCAGTTGCAGCGCGGATTTATTTATCTTGACAGCAACAGCGTTTGCTCCCACGATACATAAAGCTGTGACTCCAGCGCTGTCGGAGGTGATTTCACCACCACAGTTACATACTTCATATATGCCGAAGCATGGGGGCAGCAGTGGGTGGAAGAGCGATTTGCTCCTGCCTTTTGCGGGAGGATGCCCCCATGCTTCGGCATATATAAACGGTGCATGTATGCCCATCATTAGAAGTGGGTGGATGAAGGGAGGTATTCTAATGGTGGGCATACCCACCGATCAACATCTTTTTTTCGTTCAGCCTATAGGCTGCATGAAAAAAAAGTTTACAATATATGCCCAACAAGGACCAGCAACATACTGGTATGTTGCTGGACTTTGAGTGGTTATACCAGAATGATGCCTGCAGGTTTAGGTATCATCTTGGTATCATTCTTTTCAGCCAGCGGTCGGCTTTCATGTAAAAGCAATCCTAGTGGCTAATTAGCCTCTAGACTGCTTTTACAAGCAGTGGGAGGGAATGACCCCCCCCCCCCACCGTCTTCCATGTTTTTCTCTGGCTCTCCTGTCCCAACATGGAACCTGAGAATGGAGCCGGTGATTCAGCCAGCTGACCATAGAGCTGATCAGAGACCAGAATGGCTCCAAACATCTCTATGGCCTAAGAAACCGGAAGCTATGAGCATTTCATGACTTAGATTTCGCCGGATGTAAATAGCGCCATTGGGAAATTGGGAAAGCATTTTATCACACCGATCTTGGTGTGGTCAGATGCTTTGAGGGCAGAGGAGAGATCTAGGGTCTAATAGACCCCAATTTTTTCAAAAAAGAGTACCTGTCACTACCTATTGCTATCATAGGGGATATTTACATTCCCTGAGATAACAATAAAAATGATAAAAAAAAATAAAAATGAAAGGAACAGTTTAAAATAAGATAAAAAAGCAAAAAAATAATAAAGAAAAAAAAAAAGCACCCCTGTCCCCCCCTGCTCTCGCACAAAGGCGAACGCAAGCGTCGGTCTGGCGTCAAATGTAAACAGCAATTGCACCATGCATGTGAGGTATCACCGCGAAGGTCAGATCAAGGGCAGTAATTTTAGCAGTAGAACTCCTCTGTAAATCTAAAGTGGTAACCTGTAAAGGCTTTTAAAGGCTTTTAAAAATGTATTTAGTTTGTCGCCACTGCACGTTTGTGCGCAATTTTAAAGCATGTCATGTTTGGTATCCATGTACTTGGCCTAAGATTATCTTTTTTATTTTAGCAAACATTTGGGCAATATAGTGTGTTTTAGTGCATTAAAATTTTAAAAAGTGTGTTTTTTCCCCAAAAAATGCGTTTGAAAAATCGCTGCGCAAATACTATGTGAAAAAAAAAATTAAACACCCACCATTTTAATCTGTAGGGCATTTGCTTTAAAAAAATATATAATGTTTGGGGGTTCAAAGTAATTTTCTTGCAAAAAAAAAAAAATTGTTTCATGTAAACAAAAAGTGTCAGAAAGGGCTTTGTCTTCAAGTGGTTAGAAGAGTGGGTGATGTGTGACATAAGCTTCTAAATGTTTGCATAAAATGCCAGGACAGTTCAAAACCCCCCCAAATTACCCCATTTTGGAAAGTAGACACCCCAAGCTATTTGCTGAGAGCCATGTCGAGTCCATGGAATATTTTATATTGTGACACAAGTTGCGGGAAAAAGACAAATTTTTTTTTTTTTTTTTGCACAAAGTTGTCACTAAATGATATATTGCTCAAACATGCCATGGGAATATGTGAAATTACACCCCAAAATACATTCTGTTGCTTCTCCTGAGTACAGGGATACCACATGTGTGAGACTTTTTGGGAGCCTAGCCGCGTACGGGACCCCGAAAACCAAGCACCGCCTTCAGGCTTTCTAAGGGCGTAAATTTTTGATTTCACTCTTCACTGCCTATCACCTTTTCGGAGGCCATGGAATGCCCAGATGGTACAACCCCCCCAAATGACCCCATTTTGTAAAATAGACACCCAAAGCTTTTTGCTGAGAGGTATAGTGAGTATTTTGTAGACATCACTTTTTGTCACAAACTTTTGAAAATTGAAAAAAGAAAAAAAAAATACATTTTTCTTGTCTTTCTTCATTTTAAAAAACAAATGAGAGCTGCAAAATACTCACCATGCCTCTTAGCAAATAGCTTGGGGTGTCCACTTTCCAAAATGGGGTCATTTTGGGGGGTTTTGTGCCATCTTGGCATTTTATGGCCTTCGAAACTGTGATGGGTAGTGAGGAGTGAAATCAAAAATTTACGCCCTTAGAAATCCTGAAGGCGGTGATTGGATTTCGGGGCCCCGTATGAAGCTAGGCTCCCAAAAAGTGCCACTCATGTGGTATCCCCGTACTCAGGAGAAGCAGCAGAATGTATTTTGGGGTGTAATTCCACATATGCCCATGGCCTGTGTGAGCAATATATCATTTAGTGACAACTTTGTGCAAAAAAAAAAAAAATTGTCACTTTCCAGCAACTTGTGTCAAAATATAAAATATTCCATGGATTCAACATGCCTCTCAGCAAATAGCTTGGGGTGTCTACTTTCCAAAATGGGGTCATTTGGGGGGGTTTTGTGCCATCTTGGCATTTTATGGCCTTCAAAACTGTGATAGGTAGTGAGGAGTGAAATCAAAAATTTATGCCCTTAGAAATCCTGAAGGCGGTGCTTGGTTTTCGGGGCCCCGTACGCGGCTAGGCTCCCAAAAAGTCCCACACATGTGGTATCCCCGTACTCAGGAGAAGCAGCAGAATGTATTTTGGGGTGTAATTCCACATATGCCCATGGCATGTTTGAGCAATATATCATTTAGTGACAACTTTGTGCAAAAAAAAAAAAAAAAAATTGTCACTTTCCCGCAACTTGTGTCAAAATATAAAATATTCCATGGACTCAACATGCCTCTCAGCAAATAGCTTGGGGTGTCTACTTTCCAAAATGGGGTCATTTGGGGGTGGTTTGTGCCATCTTGGCATTTTATGGCCTTCAAAACTGTGATAGGTAGTGAGGAGTGAAATCAAAAATGTATGCCCTTTGAAATCCTGAAGGCGGTGCTTGGTTTTTGGGGCCCCGTACGCGGCTAGGCTCCCAAAAAGTCCCACACATGTGGTATCCCCGTACTCAGGAGAAGCAGCTGAATGTATTTTGGGGTGCAATTCCACATATGCCTATGGCCTGTGTGAGCAATATATCATTTAGTGACAACTTTTTGTAATTTTTTTTTTTCATTATTCAATCACTTGGGACAAAAAAAAAATATTCAATGGGCTCAACATGCCTCTCAGCAATTTCCTTGGGGTGTCTACTTTCCAAAATGGGGTCATTTGGGGGGTTTTGTACTGTCCTGCCATTTTAGCACCTCAAGAAATGACATAGGCAGTCATAAACTAAAAGCTGTGTAAATTCCAGAAAATGTACCCTAGTTTGTAGACGCTATAACTTTTGCGAAAACCAATAAATATACGCTTATTGACATTTTTTTTACCAAAGACATGTGGCCGAATACATTTTGGCCTAAATGTATGACTAAAATGGAGTTTATTGGATTTTTTTTATAACAAAAAGTAGAAAATATAATTTTTTTTCAAAATTTTCAGTCTTTTTCTGTTTATAGTGCAAAAAATAAAAACGGCAGAGGTGATTAAATACCATCAAAAGAAAGCTCTATTTGTGGGAAGAAAAGGACGCAAATTTTGTTTGGGTACAGCATTGCATGATCGAGCAATTAGCAGTTAAAGCGACGCAGTGCCAAATTGTAAAAAGTGCTCTGGTCAGGAAGGGGGTAAATCCTTCCGGGGCTGAAGTGGTTAAAGGCACAGGGGTGCACTGGACACCCAGCATATAGCACAATGGCAGCTTATTCTCACTCTGCAACCTAGATGGGTTCTCACATCCATAAGGTCGCACACCCCTTCCATGGATATAAAATCAACTTTATTTTTCCAGCACTTGGACACTCCACCTAGATCCTCACATTTCACCTC
The DNA here is from genome assembly GCA_037953035.1 of Aquarana catesbeiana. Lineage (NCBI taxonomy): Eukaryota > Metazoa > Chordata > Amphibia > Anura > Ranidae > Aquarana > Aquarana catesbeiana. The sequence goes on from JBBHAA010002037.1 coordinate 200,133, forward strand.
CTAGTGGAATATAATTGTAGAGTGAAACGCATCCATGGAGAATGAACCTGCTTGGGTGTGACGTATCCCAGAGACATAGGCACTTATGGCTGGAAGTCATCATCGGAAGTCTTGGGAGCTTTATGACATTCATTGTGAGTAGCGATGACTTCCCCAACCATATTCATCAGAACTCAAAGTTACATCATGAGAAGGCACTTGATGGAGTGAAACGCGTTAGTGAAGTCTCATTTCTCAGTGAACACTTTGTGAAACAATGTATCTAACCAGCCACAAGTATTAATAATAACCTTAATAAGACCCATCTATCTAGCACAAGTAAGAGGAGGAAAAATGTCAATAGAGCTTTATTAAAAGGTTCCAAAAGGCAAGAAAATTTGAAACTGCTTTTTAAAGTGTTACAAAACCCAGGACCCTGCATTCACTATATCTGGTCTCCCACAGTACATAGAACATAGAAATGCAATAATTTTAGTAAATTTGTGTGCGAGTGAGGGGGGCAGGTTTGTTTTCCGCACCCCAAAAAATGTTTGAGCACCAGCCGCCAGTGTATAATCTGCTAAATACCTTTACTCATCAGCAGTATATAGCAGTCTTGTGACTTCTATCAGTGTCTGGTTAAAGCTTGTAGGTGGAGTTTCCATACTGCACTGGCTGTCCTATCAGGATCCAGGACCCCTGACCCTCTGTATGGACAGTGCTGATTTGCCCTGTGCTGATCACATGCACTCTCCCAAGAAAAAAAAAAACACTCTCTCGCAATACACACCAAACTGAGCATGTGCAGCCTGACTCCAGTAACTCTGTCTTATCCGGACCTGTTTTGGAGTCAGTGGAAGAAGAGGAGGATCTGTGCATACAGGATCAAACAGCCTTTTTACACAATGCAGAGGATTAACCCCTTAGGTTCCACAGTGAGTATAACAAGCATGCTTTACTACATATACAGACTGGTTTTACTGTTGTGGGTTTAGTAACACTCTAACTGGTATGACTCAGAGGGGTTGATTTACTAAAGGCAAATAGACTGTGCACTTTGCAAAGTGCAATTGCACTCTACAAGTGCTCCAGAGATTAGTAAATTAGGTAAAGCTTCACTTTGAAAAGAATACCCAATCACAAGCATGGAAAATTTAATAAAACAGCCTTTTTGCTTGCATATGATTGAATGATGGAATTCAGCAGAGCTTTTCCTGCTTTACTAAGCTCTGGAGCAACTGCACTTTGCAAAGTGCACAGTCTATTTCCCTTTGTTAAATCAACCCCACTGTCTGTATCTATTGGTGCACTTTTTTTACTAATTTAACACAACTCTGCAGACTTGGTTCAAAAGTTGTACCATTTATCATTAACATGCAGTTCTTGTGCTCCAGTGCATAGGCTTTATCTGGGAAACTAGTCTTCTGCAAGCATGAGGAAGCATTTCCTCAGTCTCCTCTCCCCATAGGGATCAGGCTGCAACATTGTAACTTTAAGGTACAAGGTGAGAGGCTGATCTGTGTCAGACATTTGTGAACACAGCCAAAAACTGTATGGGCACTGGAAGTAATTGATGACCCCTACTGATGCCAGAACAAAGATGGGAAGGAACACAGATGAAGACATTGTCAGGTGGAGCACTGTGATCTCTAAGAGGGTAATACATACCAAAAATACACATTTCTTAGATGTTTAAAATTTTGCTGAAGGAAAGTGACACGTATCCACACAGCTACAAAACTTCCCGTATTCTGTGTTATATAATTATCCTGTATGATTGTAAGCGCCATCTACTGGCCAAAATTATTTTTTTTTCCCCGGATTATGTTCTTGTGCATAAACGCCGTCAGGCAGTACAGTGGCAATCTGGGAGAAGCTGGCAGTATTTGTAGGCACAGGCAGAAATCCTGCTCCATGTGTGCATATGCCTTGCCAGTCACTGCCAGGTCCTAGATACCTGGAAGACACCCGTGGCACATATGTGCATGTGGCGGAGTTTTCAAGATGATGGTGCTGAAGAGGGACGGGTGCCCATTCATTCAGCAGTTTAGTTCCACTTTTAAAACGAATACTGCATTATGGCCACTAGAAGGCGCTCATAATCCTACAAGATCATTATATAATACAATAGGGCAACTTTTGTTGTGTGTTCCATTTAATCAACAAACTTTTTATATTATTATTATACAGAATTTATATAGCGCTAACAGTTTGCGCAGCACTTTACAACATAAAGGCAGACAGTACAGTTACAATACAATTTAATACAGGAGGAATCAGAGGGCCCTGCTCATTAGAGCTTACAATATAGAAGATTTTCTACATAGACCCCTTAGTATACATGCGTTTAACATGGAGAAATATACAGTATGTCATTCCAGATCTACTTTGAGTTACATTTTTCAGCTAGACAGTGTATACAAGAAAAAAAAAACATAATTTAATGGCGGTTCATTCTGTACGGTTAGTACCAAATTTTATGTTATCTTTTAAGTCAAAGTTCCGAGAGTTAGCCAGCTGAATGCTGCTCCTTAATAAATGTACTGGCTCTCCGGACTGCTATGAAGTACCGGGACTTAAAAAAAATGGCATATAGATTCTTCTGTTTTAGTCTGCACACCTAGATGAGTTCACACATCCATTGTGTCGCACACCCCTTCCATGGAAATACAATTATTGTTCCATGGAAATTCAATTATTGTCCAAGTGCTGGAAATGTATTGTTCCAGCACTTGGACACTCCACCTAAGTCATCCCTTTGACACGTATTTCCCCTTAGTGTAGCATAATCGGGGAAGCAAAATGCTTCAGTGAACATGGATATGTGTAACCCAGAATGGGAGTGGCGTATCCCGGAGACATAAGCACTCAAGGCTGGAAGACATAACCAGCAGTCCTGGGAGATGTACCACAAACATTTTGAGTGGTGATGAGCTCTGAACCCAAGTTCATCCTAGGCCAGAAGTTAGCAGTCATTGCTGGGCCAATGAGGTGCTTGTGCGAGATACCCCACCCCGGAGCTGACGTACGTAAATGCTCGGGGCATCATTGACCTAATATGGGCACATTACTAGATTGGGTCATTGACATTGACCTAATATAGGCAAATGGCCAGACTGGGCCAATGACATTGACCTAATAAGGCCACATGGTCATATTGGGTCAACGACATTGACCTAAGTCAACGACATTGACTAAATATGGCCACATGGCCAGGCTGGGTAAAAACCATTGACCTAAATTTGGCCACATGGCCAGACTGGGTCAACGACATTGACACTAATATGGCCACATGGCCAGACTGGGTCAACGACCATGACCTACTATGGCCACATGGCCAGACTGGTTCAATGACATTGACCCCAATATAGGCACATGGACAGAGTGAGTCAATAACATTGACCTAATTTGACCACAAGGCCATGTCATTGACCTAATGTGGAAATATGAGGTCAATTAAGTCACAAGCATCCCCACCCATTTGTCACGAGTTTCCCCCATTCGCAGCTCACTGGCCCACAATAACAGCTAACTGCCAGGCTCCGACCGAACCCAAGCTCATCATGAATATACCTGGATGAGTTACTGTGGAACCATTGAGTCCAGTCTAGGAAATAGATCTTTTCTTCATCCATAACAAAAGATCAAGTTTAAAAAAACGTAGATGCCGTCTGGAATCTTTATGATTGGAAGCTGGTTTCTGGGATTTTTCTACTCCATTTTCTTGTATAGGTTTTATCTAACTATTACCACATCATAATCATCCGTGTCATCTTTGCTGTCTGTCCTTATTGTGGCATACTCTGTGCTTTCCGTTGTTTTGGTGATTTTTTTTGACTCGGTATATCCAAAATCGATGGTTGCATAGTGTAATTCATTCGATTTTATAGTTTCTTCAGCAGGGGGTGCCTGGAAAATAAAAGAGTCAGAATGGTTCTGAGGTATGTATTTTTTAATAAAACGTGACACATTTTTCACATTATAAAAAGGTCCCTCATTATATGAAGTGTTTTAGTCTTTTGCTATCTGCTTTTTTGATGGAAGACATAGGGGTCTATTTATAAGCATTCACACAGCCGTCACAAATATTTTCTCTCATTTGTGTAATATGTTTACTTCCTGTGATCATTAGCTCCAACTAGTGGCCATGATGCAATATATTCCTGAAATACTTTAACCCCCCCCCTGCATTATGGCCACTAGATGGGGATGAGGATCATAGGAATTAAACGGATTACAGAAATGATTTAATACAGGTACTTATATAGCTCCGTCTATTTACACAGCGCTTTAAACATATATTGTACATTCACGTCAGTACTTGCCAACAAGGAGCTTACAATCTAAGGTCCCTAACTTACATTCATACACATACTAGGGCCAATTTATCTACCAGCATGTCTTTGGAGTGTGGGAGGAAACCCACACAGGGAAAACATGCAAACTCCAGGCAGGGCCATGGTTAGGATTTGAACCGACGACCCTAATGATGCCAGGTGGAAGTACTAACCACTTAGCCACTGTGCTGCCAAATTGCAACCATTATTTCTGACAGCTGTGTGAATTCTTGAAGCGTTAACTCAGTTTCCTGAGAATGAATATTGTGGTTTTGGGAAAACTCCTGTGCATGCACAGATCTGCCATAGGGCTCTAGTAAAGTCTAAATCTCCATTCACATTTGTGTGACTCAACACTAAAGTCGCATGACAAGTCGCACCCCATGCTTTCCAATGAGAACTGTTCAAATATGTGCGAATTAAAGCTGCGGCAACTTTAAAAAGGTTCCTGAACTACCTTGGTCCAACTTTCATGCGACTTGTGTCATAAACTGCAACGTAAAAAAGCCACATGAAAATCACACCTGAATGGTATACATGCGACAGATGTGCAACAGGTGTCCATTATCAATGGTCAAAGCCAAAGTCGCATCCAAGTCACACTCATCCAAAGTTGCATTCCAAAATCAGAGTAATACAAGTGTGAATGGAGTCTAAAAGGCCAATCAGATGCCTTTGGCAAATCTGCACAGTAATGACAGCATCGGGGGCGGGCGGAGCGACTAAAAAGGGGTCTGGATTCATTTGTATCTTTTGAATCTATAAATTTCAGCTTTAGCTTTACAATGCAATTTCTTTTACAAATTAGGCTACATGTGCACAGAAAACACTGCTTTTAAGGCCTCGTACACACAGTTTGATTGTCGTACGACCAAGCGTCTGATTTTTGTCAAGAGCGGGTGTGCAGGATTTTGTCTTGCAAACTAACTATCCGAAAATTGTTGTTCGACAACACGAACGTAGTGACGTACTATGAGAGTATAAAGAGGAAGTTCATTTCTCAAGCGCCACCCTTTGAGCCCCTTATGCTAATTTTGTGTAAAGCCTCGTACACACGATCGGATTTTCCGCAGACAAAACCTCGGACTTTTGTCGGAAGGCGTGTGCCTGGATTTTGTCTTGCATACAAACGGCAAGGAATTGTCGGCCAAAAACTACGTGGTTTTTCAGTTCTTTAGCGCCACCCTTTGGGCTCCTTCTGCTAATTTCGTATTAGTAGAAGTTTGGTGAGTGTTGATTTGCGCTTTTCATTTCGTGCTTTTCAGTTAGTTTCTAAATGGCCGTTCGTCAACCAGACATGTTGCGGAATCGGAGGAGATAACATGTTATATTATTAGCCTTGGAGTTATTGCTTTGACCCAACTCCAGTCCAGGAGCAGAACTTCTTGGACCAAAAATTGTTTGCTTTATTAATGGTGACCAATTATGTCATATGCCTTTGCTGTGGGAGCTCCAGGAGAATAATCCGGATGATTTTCAGAATTATCTCTGGATGACAGACTCCTGCTTTCACCAACTCTTGGCATTGTTGACCAACTATATTAAGAAGCAGGACACATGCATGAGGCTTTTATTTTATTTTTTGGGTGAATAATAATGATTTGATTTGTTATATTTTCTATATTTTTGGATGCATAGAATGCACTTTTTGGTTAAGTTCTATTGGCAGATAGCATGTCTAATTTTTTTTTTTTTTTTAAGCACAATAAAATTAATGTGTAGAATAATACTTGGCTATCTGTTTTACTTCAAATGACAGTTTGGGAGTAGGCATTTACATTTAAAAAAAATACAATGTAAAATTGACAAGGGACACCAACATAGTTGTATCTCTGATCTTAAAAACTACAGGATAATGGTGTTGTGGTAACTTACCCAAAAAAAACCCCCAAAAAAAAAAAACAATATAATAATATTCTTGATATCACTAGAAAAAAAAAGCCTTTGAAAATTCGTTTGCAATAACTCCATCAGTATCACCAGTAGAATTTTGGTGAGCGTTGATTCACGATTTTCAGGTCGTACAAAACAAAAGCCTTTTAAAATACGTTTGGCATAACTTCATCAGTATCACCAGCAAAGCAGCTTCATTATTATCTCATTAAAGAAGAAGAGAATTGTGCGCTGCACTTCGACATTTCATCAACTGCCCCGTCACGAATGTTAATTCTAGATTACGAACGCTAGTTTACAAGACCGACCGCTGCCAGCTCGTTTCTTGATTCCGATCATGCGTGTTTGTACTTTTGACTTTTGTGTGACAATTTCTGTACTTACCATCCGAAAATCAGAAGTTGAGTTCACATCTGACAAAAATTTTATAGTCTGCACATCCAGCTTTTGTCTGACGAAAAAGTCAAATCGGCTGTCGAAAGCACTGTACTAACGATCCGAAAATCCGCAGACAGCTTGTCTTACGCATTTTCCCTTCTGATTTTCGTACCGCGTGTACGAGGCCTAAGGCAGGCCATACATGGGTCGAATTTCGAAAGAATTTTCGTTCGAAAATCTTATCTAAGAATTTTCATTCGTATTTCGCACCATTAGTGGGCTGCAGCAGCAGCCGATTTTCGTGCGGCAATCAAATTTGAGTAATCGGACATGTTGGAAATTTTTTAAAAAACAAACGATTTTCTAATCAATGATGGGAGAAACGTGCGAGAAATGTAATTGAAAAAGAAATGCGCATGTGCAAGAAAAGAAAATTCTTGGAAAGAAAAGAAGATTCCCAGCCACGAAAATTATTTTCTGTAGCAACAGGAGGTGAAATTGAAGGCTTGGTTGGCTGAATTTCAAAATCAATGGTGGCGCCATCGGATCACAAAACACACAAAATTTCAAAAGAAAATGCTTTCGAAATTCGACCATGAATGGCCAGCCTTAGGTAAACAAAAATTTGGCCCAAGACCTTGTACACACCATACTAAAATCAGAAGGGAAAATGCGTAAGACGAGCTGTCTGTGGATTTTTGGATCGTTAGTATGGTGCATTCAGCAGACGATTTGACTTTTTCGTCAGACAAAAGCTGGATGTGCAGACTATAACATTTTTGGATGTGAACTCAATGTCTGATTTTCGGATGGTCAGTACAGAAATCATCACACATAAGTCGAAAGAACAAACACGCATGCTCGGAATCAAGGAACAAATGGGAAGAGTTTGGTCTTGTAAACGACTGTTCGTAATCTAGAATTAACATTCGTGGCGCGGCAATTGATGAAATGTCAAAATTCTCATCTTCTTTAATGGGATAATAATGAAGCTGCTTTGCTGGTGATACTGATGTAGTTATGCCAAACGTATTGTAAAATGCATTTGTTTTGTAAGATCTGAAAATTGCGAATCAACGCTCACCAAAATTCTATTAACATGAAATTAGAAGAAGGGGCCCAAAGGGTGGTGTTGGAAGGCAACATAATTTAATATCATATTTCTGGAGTTTCTTTCTGGTTGATACAACCAAGTCTTTGCTTTCTTGGGGGTGGTCTGGAATGTCTTTGTAGCATATCTGAAAGAAGAGATCAGGCCACCATCAAAGCTGAACAGCTCTTGGCTCCGGACCGTCTGTTGCTATAACACAAACTTGAAAGGGACTATAGCTGACAAGATGATTGATGAATGTCCTGCTACAGAAGATCAAAAGATCAAAGGCATTGAAGATTGACCAGGATACATAGACATGGACAATGCTGCCCCTAGAGGCCAATACAGCAGGACGAACAGTAATATAGTATATTGAGGAGGACTATCCCATAAATATGTGATTCGTCAAAAGTCTAGATGGGATGGCAATGGGGTTGGGTCTGGATGGTGTATGATTGAAGTATAAGAGGACTGAATGAGTCAGAGAGCCTCCTCTGTCTCTACCCATTTCGCTCTTGGTTCAAGCCTGGTGGCTCTCTGAGCCGCATGGCTCCCTCTCTACCATTTTGAGTCCAGCCGAGGAGACCGTGCGATAAGTATCTTTGATGTTCTTGTATTACATGTTCTGTTATATGCTTTGTAATATCTTTCTTTAGTATTTTCATGTTAGCGTTTTTCCTTTTTTCTTGGGAAATAAGACTTTGTTTTATTAAGCAGTGTGCTTGGTTTCATAGCTAACTTTGTATTATTGTGATATCAACAGTAACATGTGATCAGAGTTTTAATAGACTAGCTAACTATAGGAATAGACAAGTTAATACATAGGTGCAATAAATAGACGGGATCCGTAACCACCCTCGAATAATATTTATTGTACCAATTACTTCAGGTGGTGCTTGAGAAATGATCTTCCTCTTTATACTCTCATAGTACGTCACTACAATCGTGTTTGTCAAATGACAATTTGCGGATAGTTAGTATGCTAGGCAAAATCCTGTACACGCTTGACGCTCGGTCATCCAACAATCAAACCGTGTGTACGAGGCCTTAAGGGTACCACTTTTTTCAAAAAATGTTTACGCCTCTGGAAGCAGTTATCAGATGTGCATATTCACATTAGGGGGGGGGTTTCTAAAACTGGAGCACAGAAACTGGTGCAGCTCTGCATGATAGCCAATCAGCTTCTAACTTCAGCTTGTTCAAATAAACTTTGACTTTTTTTTCTTTGCTATTTATTTTAATGGTTGAAGGTACGGGGATGCAAAGGTCTATGCACAAATATAAAATTGAATGACAAACTGGCTTAAATAGATTTTTTTTTTTTGTTATTCTTTATTTTCAAATAGATTTTTTGTGTTTTGCTTATAATGCCAAATGAGAATTTGTGATGTAAGATTTTCATGTGGCTATGGGGTTGATTTACTAAAGGCAAATAGGCTGTGCACTTTGCAAAATTCATAAATTTGAATATTCAAAAAATTTGGAAATTCGGAAATTGGAAATTCAAAAATCCGAAAATAAGAACAAAAATTCAAAAGAGCAAAAACCCGAAAATTTGAAAACCTGAAAATTCAAAAATCTGAAATAATAACTTAACTATTAAATTATAGGTATTGGAATTTCCATTCAAACTTGACTGTTAGTGAACGTAACAAATATGAATTTATCCAAAGTTAGGAATTATCCGAAATAACGAATGGAACAAAACGAATTAATAATAATAAATAACAATAATAATAATAAAAACTTTTTATTATTGCTATTATTTATTATTAATTTGTCCCGTTCCAATAGTTTAGATGCGTCATTCGTTATTTCGGATAATTCGTAACTTCGGATAAATTTGTATTCGTTACGTTCACTAACACCCAAATTTGAAAGGAAATTCAAATACATGGTTATTTAATAGTTAGTTATTATTCGTAGTTAGTTATTATTTCAAATGTTCGGATTTTCTTTATTTTCGAAATTTCGAATCTTTGGATTTTCGAATTTACGGATTGCGATCATAACGAATGACCCGAAAAACAAAGAAAAAAAAATAGAATGAAATGAAAACAAACAACTTTTTCAGCAGTGCACATGTCTACTATGGAGCCACCCTTGCATGCAGGGAGTAGGGAAATTCCAATACCTATAATTTAATAGTTAGTTATTATTAGTTAGTTATTATTTAGAATATTTGGAATTTCATTCTTTCGAATTTTCGGATTTTTGAATTTTCGGATTTTTGAATTTTCGGATTTTTGAATTTACCAATTTACGAATTTCGATCATAACGAATGACCCGAAAAACGAAGAAATAAAAACAAACAAAAAAAAAAGAAAGAAACGAAAACAAACAACTTTTTTGACAGTGCACATGTCTACTATGGAGCCACCCTTGCATGCAGGGAGTAGGGCTGTGTCTCCCTGCACTGTGAGCATCAATAGAAACACACAGCTCCATAGCCTAGGATGGCAAGGCACCCCCTGCTCCTCCCTCCTCCCTTCTCCAAGTTAACAGACTGACTCCAGACTGCACTGCCCACTATTAACTTTTTCCTGTGAAGACCAGAAGTTCAGGGAAGCAGCAACATTAAGTGTTGGTTCACATTGATGCAGTGTGCGAACTGCATGTGATTTTGAACAGAAATCACACCAAATTCCTCTTCGAAACACATGCAATTCTTCAGCTGTGCAATTTTAGCCTATTCATTCTGTATGTCTCAAATCTCACCGCATCTGCCACCAAGATTGCGCACGACACTTTTTTTGCTACACCAGAATGTTAACACCCATGTGATTCCATTCTGCAAATCGCACTGCATTTTGCAAACCTGTTTTGGAGTGTCGTTAACTTAACTATGGAGATGATTTACTAAAGGCAAGTAGACTGTGCACTTTGTAAAGTGCAATTGCTCCAGAGCTTAGTGAATGAGCAGAAGCTCTGCTCGCTTCCATCATCTAATTATTTGCAAGCAAAAATGCTTTTTTTTCCCCCCTTGCATGTGATTAGGTATTCTTTCAAAAGTGAAGCTTTGCCTCATTTACAAAGCTCTGGAGCAACGTGTCTTTAGTAAATCAACCCCATACACACCCACAGCAGTTTGCATGAACAGGGTGCAATATTGATGCAGTGCCGGAAATCGCTGTGAATTCTGCACCGCATTGGTGAGAACCGGCACTGAAAGTTGTTAACTAGGCTTGCACCAACACCCATTTACATAAATGGGTGACCCCGCCCCCCCCAGACACCACAGGGAAAGCTATAGGGAAGTCCCCGTGTGTCAGAGGGGGGCGGGGTCACTGCCCTCAGTTATATAAGAGCTGTCACAAGAACAGAAGCGTCACACAGCGGGAGACTCCCATTGAGGCGGATCGTCCAGAGGACGAAGCAGGGAAGGAGAAGCCGGAGGAAGATGCCGGAGGAGAAGACCGGAGGAAGAAGCAGAGGACCGGAGGAAGAAGCAGAGGAAGATAGAGGAAGAAGCGGGGGAAGAACAAGATGGAGGAAGAAGAAGAACACCGAATGAAGACCAGAAGATGATGGAAGAAGAAGCGGGGAAAGAAGAAGACATTAATAATGAAATTGTCAAAAACCGGCTATTGTCTTTTTTAACATTTTTGACACTTTTTTTGTGAAATGGTAGGGGTACTACCCCATTACCAATTCACATGGGGGGCTGGGATCTGGGGGTCCGCTTGTTAAAGGGGGATTCCAGATTCCGATAATCCCCCCGCCCGCATACCCCCACAACCACCAGGCAAGGGTTGTGGGGATGAGGCCCTTGTCCTCATCAACATGGGGGCACGGTGCTTTGGGGGGCTACCCCAAAGCACCCTCCCCATGTTGAGGGCATGTGGCCTGGTACGGTTCAGGAGGGGGGGCACTCTCTCGTCCCCCATCTTTTCCTGTGGCCTGCCATGTTGCGTACTCGGATAAGGGTCTGGTAAGGATTTTTGGGGGGACCCCCACGCCATTTTTTAAAAAAATTTGGGGCAGGGTTCCCCTTAATATCCATATCAGACCTGAAGGGCCTGGTATGGAATTTGGGGGGAAACCATGCAATTTTTTTTTTTAAATTTGGTTTGTGGTTCCCCTTAATATTCATACCAGACCCAAAGGGCCTGGTAATGGACTGTAGGGGAATCCCATGCCATTTTTTTCAATGACTTTTATATGTAATGCCGGGACCGACATTTCATTATAGCCGCGAATACTTTTAAATTACTTTTTTTCCTTTAGAAATGTCATTTTGCTGTCAGACTGTTCTAAACACGAGAAACATGCGCCCCTTTACAGGCATACTATAGACACCCCCCAGCTACGAAATTTAAAGGAATATTTCACTTTTATTGTTTCACTTTAAGCATTGTTAAAATCACTGCTCCTGAAAAAACGGCTGTTTTAAAAACTGTTTTTTGCATTGATACATGTCCCCTGGGGCAGGACCCAGGTCCCCAAACACTTTTTATGACAATAACTTGCATATAAGCCTTTAAAATGAGCACTTTTGATTATTCATGTTCGTGTCCCATAGACTTTAACGGTGTTCGCGTGTTCGAACAAATTTTTTGCCTGTTCGCATGTTCTGCTGCGAACCGAACCGCGGGGGGGGGGGGTTGGCTCATCCCTACTTACCTGCTCTGTTGCAATGGATTTGCACAGAGCAGCCCGGATCATCTTCTTCTCGGGTCCCTCTTCTGTGATCCTGGCCCCTCCCTCCTGTTCAGTGCCCCCACAGCAAGCAGCTTGCTATGGGGGAACCCGACCTGAGCCACAGCTCCCTGTGTCCATTCAGACACAGAGCCCCGACCCGCCCCCTCTCTCCCGATTGGATAGCTTACTTTCATTGACAGCAGTGGGAGCCAATGGTACTGCTGCTGTGTCTCAGCCAATCAGGAGGGAGAGTCCTGGACAGCCGAGGCACTCGTGGACATCGCTGGACAGAGAGGGACCTCAGGTAAGTATTAAGGGGCTGCTACACACAGAAGGCTTTTTATTAGACATGTGCAATTTGTTTAGTTCCAAATTCGTTTAACGAATTTTGACAAATTTTTAATTCCGAAATTTCCAAATTTTTTAATTTTCGAAATTTCCGAAATTTGAAATTTCCGAAATTCGGAATTTCGAAGTTTGGAAATTCGGAAGTTTGGAAATTCGGAAGTTTGGAAATTCAAAAATTCAGAAATTTGAAAATCCGAAAATAAGAATGAAAATCTGAAAATTCAAAAGAATGAAAATCCGAAAATTTGAAAACTCTGAAATAATTATAGGTATTGGAATTTTCTTTCAGATTTGGCTGTTAGTGAAAGTAACGAGTACGAAATTATCCGAAGTTACGAATTATCTGAAATAACGAATGCCGTATCTAAAAGAATGGAATGTAATGACCTAATAATAATAAATAATAATAACAATAAAACCTTTTTATTATTTATTATTAATTTGTTCCGTTCCATTTGTTTAGATGCGGCATTCGTTATTTCGAATAATTCGTAACTTTAGATAAACTTGTATTCATTACATTCACTAACAGCCAAATTTGAAAGGAAATTCCAATACCTATAATTTTATAGTTGGTTATTATTAGTTAGTTATTATTTCGAACTTTACTGATTTTCTTTCTTTTTTTCAGATTTTCAAACTTTCAGATTTTTGAATTCGGAAATTCAGAAATTCGAAAATTCGAAAATCCGAATTTTCAAATTTCCGAAAAAAGCAAAAAAATGATTGAAACGAAAACAAACAGATTTTTTGTCAGTGCACATGTCTACTTTTTATCTTAATGCATAGAATGATAAGATAAAAAAACCTTCTGCCTTTACAACGCCTTGAAGTCACTATGACAAGCCTGGGTTCCCACAGGACTGGTGCGCGAAAACCACATGCGATTCATACAAGAATCGCACTGCGCTGCATGCGATTCTTTGCAGTGCGATTTGAGTCCATTCATTTTGCATGGGCTCAAATCGCAATACAAAGGTATCAGTTTCGGGTATCAGAGCATTTTCACAAGTACTTGGTATCAGCACCAATACCCATACCGGTACCAATGCAACCCCTATTGTAAACTGCAAGCGCTGGGGAATGTTTATTGTATGGTAATCAATGTGCTAAGCTAAAAATGAATGTAGAACTTGGAGGCACCCAATGCGGGTCGCAGGGACTTTGTTCTGTGGTTCATAAGAATGGAAGAACACAGCATGTGAAAAATGTGTCAATCACAAAGTATCAGCCTACCTCCGAGTCAGTCTTCTCTGTTTCTGAAATGAGAAAAATAAAAAATATTTTTAAAAACTGTATTTTGTGGTTATGGTTTTCATTCTCCCTTCTGCATTAAAGTGGTTGTAAACCTCAGACATGAAATTTGAACAAAGCATATCCCTCTATAGTTTGTACTTCTCTCAGTCCAGAGCACTAAGGGCTGATTCAGACCAGTTTTGTGCAATCCTGTGCAATTCACATTCTGTTCTGGGCGATTGCAGCCTATTCATTTTGAATGGGCTAAAATCACACCGCATCAAAAGTAGTGCATGCCCTACTTTTAGAAACGCACCTCAGCCGGATCGCATTGGTACTTATTTACTATGCAATCTGGTGCTGGCTGATGTGGGCAAAACGCATTGCACTTGCAATCTGCTTTTGGGGTGTCATTAACTTATTACTGACACCCGCTGCAAATCACAAATGGAGTGCATGTTGCATGCGGTGTGAATAGCAAAGGAACGAACAATGATTTCTATGCGGCAGGCCCTTTTTGTCATTACTCCCTGTGGCCTCCTTCCTCTGCTATCTGCATGAGTCACTTCTGACAAGTTTTTCTGACACCAAGAGAAAAAAAAATGGTGACAGGGGAGTGAGCTCCAGCACACAGCCTGTGATTGACAGCCTCAGCTCTGTTCCTGTGTGCTGTGTGGAGGGGGGGGGGGCGGGGGTCCCTTCCCTCCAATCAGCTGTTAGAGCTCTCCTCATTGAGCTCTGCAGAGTGTAATTTCAGCTCTCCGCCCCTTTGTTTTCTGAGAGCTCATTTAAGCTTTATAAATTGTAGATTTGAACAGCTGTAGAGAAGAGAAGACTGCAGATAAACAGATACAACTTAGGTAGCAGGATTTGTTTCATCTCTGTGTATCACCTGAGGTCAGTCACTTCACCGGCATTGGCGTCAGGAGGGGGGGCTGACGGGGGCTGGAGCCCCAAGTGTGCCCCCAAAAAGCCCTGGGTCTCGATATACCTAAATGCATTATTAGCCCCGAGCCGTTTCCACAGTCAACAGGGAACGATCTCCCGCTTATCCAGCACGGCCGAGTGATGGACATCACACTGGTCCAATGCCGGGACCGCGGGACATGTGACGTCCATTCATAGGCGCTCCTGGTTCCAGGAGGAGGCAGGGATGACACTACGGCAGCGCTGGGCACTGGAAGATCCTCGCTGAGCTACTCACTTTGTGTAAATGGGCGGGAGGTTCTTCTATCCTGGCTATATCCGACACTACAGGTAAGGCTGAGCAGCAACAATCTGTGTATGTCAGGTAGGTCAGTGTATGTGTCAGGTAGGTCAGTGTATGTGTCAGGTAGGTCAGTGTATATGTCAGGTAGGTCAGTGTATGTGTCAGGTAGGTCAGTGTATGTGTCAGGTAGGTCAGTGTAGGTGTCAGGTAGGTCAGTGTATGTGTCAGGTAGGTCAGTACATGTCAGGTAGGTCAGTATATGTCAGGTAGGTCAGTGTAGGTGTCAGGTAGGTCAAGCAAGTGAACCTATATGGAAGGGTTTACAACCACTTTAAAGGGGAACTTTATTCTTATCTCACAAAATCACAATAAGTGAAGGCAATATTAAAACAGATATGTATAGAATAGATTATTGAGGGCTATTCCTTGCATATTTTTTATTTTCCTCCCCATCCTTTTAAAAGTGCCCATTTGCACTAAGGGCAGATGAATCCTCCTTTATCTGAGGGGGAATGTAAATTCGAAAATTCGTAAATGGCTGTTAGTAAACGTAACAAATACGATTTTATCCGAAGTTGCGAATTATCCGAAATAATGAATGCCGTATCTAAACGAATGGAATGTAACAAATTAATAATAATAACAATAATAATAAAAACGTTTTATTATTATTATTTCTTATTGTTAATTTGTTCTGTTCCATTTGTTTAGATGCGGCATTCATAACTTCAGATAAATTCCTATTCGTTATGTTTATTAACAGCCAAATTTGAAAGGAATTTCCAATATCTACAATTTATTAGTTAGTTACTTAGTTAGTTTTCTTTCTTTCTTTTTTTTCGGATTTTCGAATTGCGATCGAATGACCCAAAAAATAACAAACAAAAAAAAAATGAATGAAACAAAAACAAACACATTTTTTGGCAGTGCAAATGTCTAGTATATATATATATATATATATATATATATATATATAAAATCTATTACTGTATATACACCATAGTTTGTAGAATCTATAAATTTCATGCAAACCAATCAATATACTGTACACTTATTGGGATTTTCTTTTTTTTTTTTTTTTTTTTTATCAAAGACATGTAGCAGAATACATTTTGGCCAAAATTTAGGAAGAAATTAGATTAAAAAAAAAAATGTATTGAATATGTTAGCAATTTTTTTTCCCACCATTTTTGGTCTTTTTTAGTTAACCACTTGCCGACCGCCACACGCCGATGTACGTCCAAAGTTTGGCAGTGGATGTCGTTGTTATGGCAGCAGCTATCTGCCATAACCCCGGTATCCCCGTTTTCGTGTGGCGGTCGGCTTTCAGATGAAAGTGGTCTCTGCGGCGGATTCCCCGCGAGATCACTTTTATCGGTGGCGGGAGAGGGCCCCCCCCTCCCGCTGCAATCGGGTGCCCTCCGCCGCTTACCGGAGCCGTCGGTAGCGGCGGAGGCGATCGCGTCTGTCTCCTTGCTGTGTCTGGAGACAAGTGAGGGGAAGATGGCGCCCACTCGTCTCCATGACACTGCAGGGCGGAAGCGACGTCAAAACGTCACTTCCACCCATACGTCTTAAAGGCACATTTTTTTCAATGTCATTTTTTTAAATGACTTTTTTTTTTTTTTATTGCATTTTAGTGTAAATATGAGATCTGAGGTCTTTTTTGACCCCAGATCTCATATTTAAGAGGACCTGTCATGCTTTTTTCTATTACAAGGGATGTTTACATTCCTTGTAATAGGAATAAAAGTGACACAATTTTTTTTTTTAAACAGTGTAAAAATAAATAAAATCATGTAAAATAAATAATAAAAATAAAAAAAATTGTTTTAAAACCCCCCGTCCCGACGAGCTTGCACGCAGAAGCGAACGCATACGTGAGTAGCGCCCGCATATGAAAACGGTGGTCAAACCACACATGTGAGGTATCGCCGCAATTGTTAGAGCGAGATCAATAATTCTAGCCCTAGATCTCCTCTGTAACGCAAAACATGCAACCTGTAGAAATTTTTAAACGTCGCCTATGGAGATTTTTGAGAGTAAAAGTTTGACGCCATTCCACAAGCGGGCGCAATTTTGAAGCGTGACATGTTGGGTATCAATTTACTCGGCGTAACATTATCTTTCACAATATAAAAAAATTGGGCTAACTTTACTGTTGTCTTTTTTTTTTATTCAAAAACGTGAATTTTTTCCAAAAAAAGCGCGTTAGTAAAACCGCTGCGCAAATACGGTGTGAAAAAAAGTATTGTATCGCCATTTTATTCTCTAGGGTGTTAGAAAAAAAAAAAACAATATATATATAATGTTTGGGGGTTCTAAGTAATTTTCTAGCCAAAAAAAACTGTTTTAAACATGTAAACACCTAAATTCCAAAATGAGGCTGGTCCTTAAGTGGTTAATATCGCAAAAAACAAACAAACAAAAAAAAAACCCAGAGGTGATCAAATACCACCAAAAGAAAGCTCTATTTGTGGGAACAAATTATATAAATTTAATGTGTGTACAGCGTCACATTTACCAGTTGAAGTAGCGCAGTGTTGAATAGCAAAAAATGGCCTGGTCATGAAGGGGGGGACCCCCTGTAAAATCTTCTGGAGCTCAAGTGGTTAAAGCTAGCTCATGGCTGTTGCTGTAGCCATGAGCTTAGTACCAGCTTTACAAGCTGGCAAAGGGCTTTCCGAAAAAAAGTGACTGGGCAGCTCCAAAGTCACCTGATCACTGGAATCTGCAGTTGTTCCCAGGCTCTCCCGTTCTGTGGGACCTTGAAAAACAGCCTGCACAGTGAGAGCATGAAGAATTCGGGGAACTTCCAATCCCGCATCCCTCCTGTGTAATACATAGTGTAGTGTCTAGTCTAGTGTAGCTGAAGATGCAGTTAATCAAGCTTGATCTGTGCTTGATTAGCTGCAATGAAAAGCAGGCGAAATATTGGGGTTCTAATAGACACCTAATATCTCTGTAAAGAGTTCCTGTCACCTGCCCATGTTATCACATAGGGAGCTCGTTAGCCCCCTTGTGACAGCAATAAAGTAAAAAAAAAAAAGAAAGTATAAAAAAATAATGATATAAAATAACGAGAATTGTACATTTTTTTTAATCACTCGAGCTCCAGTTTAATGACCGGGACATTTTTTGTTATACAGCACTGCACTATTTTAACTGGTAATTGCGCGGTCATGCAACGCTGTACCCAAATTAAATTTACATCATTTTTTTTCAAACAAATAGAGCTTTATTTTGGTGGTATTTGATCACCACTGGGGTTTTTATTTTTTGCGATATATACAAAAAAAGACCAAAAAATAACAATGTATTTCTTACCTGTTATAAAACATATTTAATTTAAAAAAAAAAAAAAGTCAAATTTCTTGATAAATTTTGGGCAAAATGTATTCTGCAACATGTCTTTGATAAAAAGAACTAAACAAAAATCCCAATAAGACCCCTTTCACACTGAGGCGCTTTGCAGGCGCTATAGCACTAAAAATAGCGCCTGCAAAGCGCCCTGAAAGAGCCGCTGCTTTGTTTCCAATGTGAAAGCCCCGAGGGCTTTCACACTGGAGCGGTGCGCTGGCAGGACGGTAAAAAAAGTCCTGCTAGCAGCATCTTTGGAGCGGTGAAGGAGCGGTGTGTATATACCGCTCCTTCACCGCTCCTGCCTATTAAAATGAATATGGCAGCGCGGCTATACCGCTAGCAAAGCGCCACTGCAGCAGCGTTTTGTGTTGGTTTAACCCTTTCTTTCTAGCAGGGGGGTAAAACTGCCCTGCTAGCGGCTGAATACTGCCGCTAAAACAATGATAAATCGACGCTAAAAAAAGCGCCGTTTTACCGCCGGCGCCCGCACCGCCCCAGTGTGAAAGGGGTCTTAGTGCATATTGATTGGTTTGAGTGAAAGTTATAGCGTCTACAAACTTTGGTATATATACTGGAATTTTTTTTTTTTTTTTATCAGCGCTAGTAATACTAGACATACAAAAAAATGCAACTACCACCATTTTATTCCCCAGGGTCTCTGCTTCCAGTAAATATATACTTTGTGTAGGGTTTACATTTATTGTTGGAAAAAGAAAAAAAAAATGCAAATTTTAACATGCATGAAAAACATTTAAAAGTTGCCTCGGTAGACAAGCGGTAACTAACGAATGTAAGATGATTTCATATCAGATTGCGGAGCTGTATGCGGGTGATTTTATTTAAAGGGAAGAAAGTTCCACTTTAATCAGAATGATGATGTGCTTTTCCAATCTTGTGAAAGGTGAATTTTGGATAGCCGTTATCATAAATGTAATTATGACATTATGGCAATTTAATGAGGAAGTCCTTCATGCAAGCCTTCTGAAAAAATAAAGAAATAAAAATAAAAAGGAAGTACTAGTTCTGTGTTTACATAAGGAAATGGAGAAATCCCTCAAAGGGTGGGACTGTAGCGGCACTGGTAGATTAAAGTCAAAGAGGTGGTGAGAAATTGTGAGATACTGTATATTATGTACAGTATTTCACAAAAGTAAGTACACCCCTCACATTTTTTGTAAATATTTTCTTATATCTTTTCATGTGACAACACTGAAGAAATGACACTTTGCTACAATGTAAAGTAGTGAGTGTACAGCTTGTATAACAGTGTAAATTTGCTGTCCCCTCAAAATAACTCAACACACAGCCATTAATGTCTAAACCGCTGGAAACAAAAGTGAGTACACCCCTAAGTGAAAATTTCCAAATTGGACCAAATTAGCCATTTTCCCTCCCCGGTGTCATGTGACTCTTTAGTGTTACAAGGTCTCAGGTGTGAATGGGGAGCAGGTGTGTTAAATTTGGTGTTATCCCTCTCACTCTCTCATACTGGTCACTAGAAGTTCAACATGGCACCTCATGGCAAAGAACTCTCTGAGGATCCGAAAAAAAGAATTGTTGCTCTACATAAAGATGGCCTAGGCTATAAGAAGATTGCCAAACCCTGAAACTGAACTGCAGCACGGTTGGCCAAGACCATACAGCAGTTTTAACAGGACAGGTTCCACTCAGAACAGGCCTCACCATACTCGACCAAAGAAACTAGTCAATTCAATCTAATCAATCAAATCTAATCAAACTAGGAAAACAATTAATCAAATGTAAAAACAAAAGAAAACCACAAATGAAAAAAACAAAACAAAACACCAAATAAAATATATGAAACTAAATAGATAAAATACCTTCTAAATAATAAAAAATATCACTAAATCAACTCTATGGGGTAATTTGAGAATTTCCTCTTTGGCAAGTAGTGAGGCTGGAATTTCTAATTTCCAGATCAAGCTCTGAAAGACATCTGTTGGTTCTTGCTTATGATTGGTAGCTGGCAGGACCACATCCTGATCATGTGATCCCCCGTGACAGCCAATCACAGTGGCCATGTGATCAGCCAATCTTCCCCACCCTCCAGCGTTCAGAACTTTTTAAAGGGATGCCAGAGCAGGCAGGAAATAATTAATTTATGTAGGTATAACAAACTCTCTGTGAAAGCAATTATATAACAAAAGCTAATAAATTAAAATAATAATTTACCTTCATTGACAGGAAACGAGGCTTTCCTACAATAAAACAAGAATACAGTCTCAGTTATGGTAAAAGAAATAATAAATCGCTAGCACAAGCATAAAATATTAATAATACAAACATACAGACGTATATTTGCTCTGAGCAGAACAGAACAAGCGGAGTAGCACACAGGGAGGGTGCTGATCAGATGATCGCCCCTGGCCAAGTTGGCCATATCAATTTTATTTCAATCCCCTGTTGTTGGCGGTAATCAGCCCTTAAAGTGTCTCTAAAGTCCAACCTTTTTAACCATTTGCCTACCGGGCAGTTTTTCCCCCTTCCAGCCCAGGCCAGTTTTTAGCTTTCAGCACTGTCACACTTTGAAAGACAATTGCGCGGCCATACAACACTGTACCTATTCACACAAACAGAGCTTTCTTTTGGCAGTATTTTATCACCAATGGGTTTTTTATCTTTTGCTAAACAAACGAAAAAAGACTGAACATTTTGAAAACAAAAACATTTTACATAGTGTGTTATAAAATTTCGCAAACAGGTAATTTTCTCCTTCACTGATGAGCGCTGATGAGGTGGCGATGATAGGCAACACTGATAGGTGGCACTGGTGGGCACTAATGAGGAGGCACTGATAGGCGGCACTGATAGGTGACACTGATGGGCACTGATAGGCAGCACTGGTAAGTGACACTGATGAGGCAGCACTGATGGACACTGATGAGGCTGCACTGATAATCGACACTGATGAGGCAGCACTGATGGGCACTGATTTGCAGCACTGCTGGGCATTGATTGACAGCCCTGGTGGGCACTGATTGGCAGCACTGGTGGGCACTGAGTGGCAGCACCAACAGTGCCCTGATTATCAGTGCCGATGTCTCTTTAACACAAGCCGTTTATCGACTCTTTTCTTCTTTCCTCACGCTGTCACATCCATGATTTGCTGTCTTTGGACACAGCTGATCATGTGGTAAAGGGCCGCTGTGATTGGCCCTTTACCCTGATCTGTGATCAGCTGAGTCTGAAGGACACGGCGATCGCAGAGCCCACAGCATGATGCACAAGGGCAGCGCAGTCACAGGAGGACGTCAATAGACGCCCTCCCGACAAAGTAAGCCCGCGCTGTAGCCGTCATTCAGCTTTAGGGTGGGTGGGAAGGGGTTAATTAATTGTGGATAGAGTGTCTCTCTGTGTTCTTGTTATGGAGATTTGTCCTGGTGGTAACCATTCTGGGGAAGCGAGAGAAATCCAAAATTGTCACCAGAACTGGAGTAGAGGGGACATTCTTCAGTGTGGAGACTTGTTCCATTGCCCACTATCCAAGAGGTGATTTATTTTACTTTGGAGAAATTTCCTTTCGCTTCTTGCTGTGTGTAAAGAAAATAATGGGGAATCTCCCCAAGTGATGTCAAACTGATCCTGGTGGGTTTTCTAATCATTACCTACTCTAATCAAACCTTCCACAAAAAAAAAAGTTTGGGATTTAGATACACTTCAGAGAAAATTTCACTTGCTTGATAAAGGCAAAGTAATGCTGCGAACACATGACCGGACTCTCTGTCAGAATAGACTCCAACGTCCTTTCCAACGGAGTTCCGCTGAAACGGACTTGCCTACACACGATCACACCAAAGTCCGATCGTTTAGAACATGATGACGTACGACGGGACTAGAAAAAGGAAGTTCAATAGCCAGTAGCCAATAGCTGCCCTTGCATCGTTCTTGGTCAGTCGGACCAAGAACGCCGTCCGATAGGAACTTACTCCGTCGGAAAAATTTGAAACATGTTCTATTTCTAGATCCTTTAGAATTTTCGAAAGAGAAGGTCCGATGAAGCCCACACATGTTCAGAATGTCCGACGGAATGGTTCCTTTCGGATCTTTTCTGCCTGAAAGTCCGGTCGTGTGTACGCGGCATAATAGCAGTTTGTCCTTGTAGCAGAAAACCATTGTGTCTTGTCATAGTAAAAGGAATGATGGGTCTGGAGGTGCTCAGGCACTAAGCGCCATAGGAAGGTGCCAAGGGACAACATCCAGGGCATCACCATTTAATGTTTGGCCTGCAAAGGGGGTGTCAAACTCCTCAACAGACTCGTCTTTTAGGAGACTCATGCATTGTTGAACGTTTTCCTTGAGAATGTCATCTGCGATGCCGTCACCTTCACCGAGCACACCAAGAAGACCGTCACCTCCATGGATGTGGTCTATGCATTCAAACGAAAGCGTCACACACTGTCTATTCGTAGGGTAAATCCTGATACACAACCAAAAAAGGTCACTTGCCCAATAATACCATAGTAATCTTTATTACTTCTTTATTATGGAAAATCCCCACCTACACCCAATACTCTCCTTCCCTTTCCTCCCTGCAAAAGTAGCTAACCCGAGGTACTCTCCACATTGATCAGGGTTGGTCAGTGGTGACTGTTCCCCCGCCAACCTGCTAGGAAATGGAAAAGGTCCCATGCTCTTCAAAACCCAGAAAATCTGAGTATTTCTCAGAATTTTGGTGGCTGGGAAGCTTGGAGAAGAAATATATTAGTAGGTGGGAAAGTGGGGACTGCCCCATCCAGAGTCACTATGACTTTCAGATTTTAAAAGACTGAAACAACTTCTGAAACATTAAAATGACAAAGTATATAAGATATTTACTGTCTGTGTTTGGGTTAAGCTTTATATTTAGCTGTTCACATGATCACGTTTCGGGCACACGTATGGCAGTTGTGCTTTGTTATGTAATATTGTTTCTTAATGAGTAATAATAATACTATACTGTCATGACACAGCATACATACTGACCACAGGTAATAATGCGCGTTTGTGGTTAATCGCAGAAAAATTTAGATATTTTGGTATTAGTATATACAGTAGAGTACAGTATTTTACCAGAAAACTGATTAGCCTGCCTGTGTGAGACCCCATAGAAGGAATGGAGAAAGCGGCTGTCACCAAGAAAAAAAAAAAAGAGGATTTTTTCATGCTTCTATTGTTGATACTTAACTATACACTATATTGTCAAAAGTGTTGAGACACCTGCCTTTACACGCACATGAACTTTAATGGCATCCCAGTCTTAGTCCGTAGGGTTCAATATTGAATGGGCCAGTGGCAACCTGTCCATTAGGGGGTGCCCGGGCCCTGCCCCCTCTCTCCACGCCACCCCCCTATATGTAATGGATAGCTTCATGCATAGCATGAAGCTATCCACGGCCACCGCGGCCACCCCCTATTCATGCGTTCTGCCCCTTTCAGTGGACCAGGCATATGAATTACAGTGGCCAATGTTTTTTTTGAGGCACCTGAATAGAGCCAGAGGCTCTAATAGGCTTCAAAATAGGGTGGGCTCGATGTGCAGAGAATGCACTTCGATCCCACCCAGGTGTGTTGCAACAGCAAACTAATTTTCGCTGTTGCAACACTGATCCTCCTCCCGGGCAATCAGGAAGCAGGTATGAAACCTGATTCCCGATTAGCCAAAATGTCAGGCAATCCTATTGGACGCCTAGCGCCAGGAGGAGCAGAAGCTGCTTAAGGAGAGGACACAAGCAACTTTCCGCCACACTTAAGGACAGAGGCGACCGTGCTGGAAGATTGCAGCATCAGCTCCGCAAGCCATAAAGACCCGACCGCTGCTCTCACCACCTGCATCCAGGGTAAGGACTGACCAGCAGACAGCGCTAGGGATAGGGAGAGGGAGAGGGAGCATGGGATACACCAAAAACAGTAGAACTGGACAACTTGAGGACTCCTTAGCTTTCTGGCTGCATTATACTAAGATGAAGGTCCTGAAGGATCTCTATGCTGATAGTGACTAGTACTCCATCCAAGTGTTATAAGCCACACACAGTCACTGGCTGCTCAACACTGGGGTCATCTACCCACATAGCCACAGGATCCTTGGTTGCCTCCTGCCAATATCCACCTGACTCTTCCTAGTGAGGGAGATGTAGACTCACTCCACCATAGGACAGCTGGATTCTTCCCCACCAACTTCCTAGTTCTCTCCAGTGAGCTTCTCCAGACCCAAATTTATCCCTGAACTTAAGCTTACCAACAGGCTCCCCAGCTAAGCCTAGCTGGGACCTCAATTTCTTCCCAATTACTCCTATCAGAATCCTGCCTCGGGGCAGAGCCACTGCACAGGGGTCTCCTTCAGCACGACTGGACCCAGGAACACTGCACTGCTGCTCAGGCCTCAGCATATTTATGAGCTCTCTCCCCACCTTCTGGGCACACCTCCCCAAGGATTGGCTGGGGTGCCATAAATATTCAGGCTTCTTTCTCTGTCCTTCCTCCCACTATACTTCCAGAATTACCTAGAAGACACGGAAAAATAACAGAGCTGCAACCTGTGAAACACTGAGCAGCCCTAATCAATCCCGTGCTCCTCTGTTTACAGTGGAGCTAATTAAGTTTACCTAGGTCTTCCAAAGCACTTTGGGCTAGCTAAAGAGACAACATAGCAAGAAACAACTCTGGCTTGTCTGATTGAAACCTTTGATAAAACATGAATTAATGTTCCGATGACGTGATATAAATATGGATGGGTTAAGCTTAAGGGTAGCATCTCTTTTATAATGTGAAATGGATAAGAAAAACAGTAGCAGATATTTTTAGGTATCCAATGACACATTTAAAATCAAATATTTATTTTTTTACATAATAAAAAAACAAAATCAAATAACACATAATCGCATGATTGCTTCGAACTGAAGGTACATCACGATAAAAGTTGTAAGAGATGATGCTTTAGTGTACGTGATTTACACCAATCAGCCTAATATTGACCACTGACAGGTAAAGTGAATAACATGGATTATCTTGTTACAATGCCATCTTGAGGTGGTGGGATAAATTAGGCAGCAAGTAAGCATGCTGTCCCTGAAGTTAATGTGTTGAAAGCAGAAAAAAATGGGCAAGCATAAGCAGTGGCGTAGCGTGGGTTGTCAGCACCCGGGGCAAGGCAAGTAATTTGCGCCCCCTAACCTGCGGACTTTTAGCACTCCCCGAGTCCCTTCAAATAAAATTGTACTGACCTACTTGATTCCTATACTGACCACTACACTAACCTACTTGATTTCAACACTGACCAACCTGATTCCTTTACTGACCATTACACACTACACTGACCACTATACTGTACTGTCCACTACACTGAGAACTACACTGACCACTACACTACACTGTCCACTATACTACACTATACTGACCACCATACTACACTACCCTGTCCACTATACTACACTACACTGTCCACTATACTACACTGACCACTATACTACACGACACTATACTGACCACTATACTACACTACACTGTCCACTATACTACACTATACTGACCACCATACTACACTACCCTGTCCACTATACTACACTACACTGTCCACTATACTACACTGACCACTATACTACACGACACTATACTGACCACTATACTACACTACACTGTCCACTATACTATATTGACCACTATACTACACTACACTACACTGACCACTACACT
This sequence comes from Aquarana catesbeiana, assembly GCA_037953035.1. Classification (NCBI taxonomy): domain Eukaryota; kingdom Metazoa; phylum Chordata; class Amphibia; order Anura; family Ranidae; genus Aquarana; species Aquarana catesbeiana. Next base: position 226,301 of record JBBHAA010002037.1, read on the forward strand.
AAACTGACCTCCATACTAAACTACACTATACTGACCACTATACTAACCACTATACTGTCCAAAATACTAAACTATACTGACCACTATACTGACCACTACACTGTCCACTATACTGACGACTATACTACACTATACTGACCACTATACTACACAGCCTACACTATACTGTCCTGCCTACAGTCTCTCTCTCACCTATCCCCCACTGGCCAGTAACATGACTCTCACGAGGGAGTCTCACTCACCTTCTTGTCCTGGCCTGCATCGGTCAGGAGGAGGAGGAGAAGACAGCTGCGGCTCACTTTGTTGCTTCTCTCCCCCGCACTCTGGCTGCTGCCATGTTCAGTGTCCAGCGCACTCACTGTGATTGGGCATATGGGGGGTCATGTGCGGAGGCGAGACTTCAGGAGCGATCGAGGACAGGCCAGCCCTACGCCTCACATGACCCCCATACGCCCAATCACAGGGCGCCGGACACTTAACATGGCGGCCGGAGCGCGGGGGACACAGGAACTTGAAATTAGGAGGAGGCAGCCAGTAGTGACACATACTGGCGCCCCCCTAAATTTTGCGCCCGGGGCCACGGCACCCCCTGCACCCCCCACGCTACGCCATTGAGCATAAGGATTTGAGTGTCTTTGACAAGGGACAAATTAATGAGACTCCCTTCAGAAGTCTAGTGGTGCCCATGCCTCAACGGGTCAGGGCTGTTTTGGTGCCAAAAGGGGGACCTACTCAATGTTAGGCGAGTGGTCATAATGTTGTAGTGGGTGATCAGAATGCTATGGTTGATCAGTGAATGTATTAATGCATCTCCCTCCATATTCCTAGAGAAGTGGAATTTATGTTCCGAGAAACACATTGAGTCAAGTCGGCGCCCCTCCACCTGATTTGTTATAATACTCATTGTGTCAGAAATCAATAGCATGGATGGCCACATCTGCGTAGCTACACTAGGAAACTGAGACCAGAGTATATATAGTAAAGTAAATTTATTAATAGTAAAACAAAAGACATCCAAACATCAGCAAAGAGGAAACACAGCAAACAATAAGATACAGGTGAACCACCACCATATGACCAAATGACTAACTAGAAACCTAACTAAGCAAAAGGAAGCTTAATTAACAAGCAAACTATATACAATATGTGCAAAAATGGAGAACACAGATAAACAGGGAAGACTGGAGATGGGAAGGGGAAACCAGGACTGGGATCAGGTACAAGGGAAGCAGAAAAAGGCAACAGGGTTTAGAATGCTGGGCAGGAGCAAGATCAGGATAAGTGGCAAGCAGTATCTGGCAGTAAAACAAAACACTGGAGCGAAGTGTAATAGTATAGGAGGAACTAAGTAAATACCCTTCCAGCAGCCAGCATAAGGTGAAGACTGATTATGTGATTATTCGTATCTGCTGCCTGTTGGGAGACACCTGCTGTTGGACACCAGAACTACAACCTCCACTCTGGGAAGTACAGTGCCACCAGCAGGTAATCCACGTCCTGACACATTGATAGTGTGGGGTCATACAGAATAGTTATATCACTGATGAGTGATTGTGTATCAAACTAATAGGTGTTTGCTGGGCACAACTTTAAACAATGAGCCTTAGGCCTCATGTACACTGCTGCTGGTAAACGGACATTTAGGAGCAGTTGGGCATTTTTTTCAACTGCTCCTGAACTCTCCTCTATGTTATCTTATCAGTACATATACACAGGGTTATTTATAATAATTTCTAGGCAGTTGCGTTTAGAGGCTTTTTTTGGAACCCAAAAAAATGCGTTCAGAAGCTGTGTTTAGAGGCATTTTAAACGCGAAATGCGGCAACTCACTTAGTTTACAGGCGTTTTTCATTTTTGGCCATTTTGAAAAAAAAAAAAAAAATTTTTTTTTCAAACGCTTCTAGGCGCAAACGTGGCTAAACGCGCCACGTAAAAAAACACGTCACGTAAACGTGGCTAAATGCCCGTTTTTAGATGCCGGTTTCTAGCTGTCAAGTTACATCATTCAGGATAGGTTGAACATCCTGTGTACATGAAGCCTTATACACACACAGTATGTTTTTATGAGCTTGGTAATTTTATTGTTTTTTTTATCATGTAAAAATACAAATTATTTGATTTTAAATGAACATTGTTGTTGGGTATCTAAAAAATCTGCTACTGTTTTTCCTATAAATTGTCAATGACTTCTATGTAAATTTTAGCTTGATATATTGAAGCTAAACATGGCTAAACATAGAGACCAAAGTGCCACCTGCTGGTTTAAAAGAGAACATAAAATGGTAAACAGTTCAGCTCTTGCACCTGTATACCCCTATAGACCAGAGTCATTTCTACATTTCTATTATGGGCCTGCTGATTCAGTGATCTTGTTACTTAAGGTAATAAAATAATACATAAAATAATACATATATAATCTATATAGGCACAAGCAAGGCTTTATCTTGGCAATATTATCTTGCATTGTTTTATGAAATGAAAGTTTAAAAACAATTATGTAGCACAGGAGCACCTTCTGAAAATAGAAGCTATAACTCATGTCTGAACCACATAATGCCCACGCTAAAGCCGAAAGGCAGCTACAGTGCAGCTCTCTAGTTCTGGGAGGACATCCAGAACCACGCCCCCCCCCACGCACCCCCTGAGGCGCTCTGTGATTGGTGTGTCCTTTCAGGGACAACTGATCAGATTGTGGTAAAGGGCCAATCACAGCGACCCTTTACCATGTTATCAGCTGTGTCCAATCACAGCTGATCAAACAAACTTGCTGGTTATCAGCAGTTCCTGCCCCATGCGCTCTCACAGCGTGAAGAAAGCCGGTAACCAGCAAATGTGACTGGGGACATATAAACAGATAATGCGGTCACTGGTTGTCAGTGCCCTGATAATCAGTACAGCCCCATCAGTGCCAATCAGCACCCACCAGCGGAGCCTCATCAGCGCCCATCAGTGCAGCCTCATCAGTGCAGCCTCACCGGCGCCCGTCAGGTCACCTGATGCCAGATGACAGATGCACACCGCTAAGCCTGTGGACCCTTAGGGTGAGTGCTGCGGATGGAGCTCCAGGAAGGCAGCTCCACCTGAGCACCGACACAGATCAAACAGGGAGATAGAGCCTAAGATTTCCAAAGGGGGGGGAGTCTAAGAGCCAGCAGGTTTTCACCAGAGCCTCTGATGGTGATGATGGACTCCGCTGCAGCTGACTCCAGGTCACGGCCCCCAGGGTCTCCAAGCTCACGCTCACGCTCACGGCTGGCTCTGGAGAGGAAGCAGCAGTCTGGGGCAACCAGGAATAGTCAGAAGGACAAGCCAAGGGGTCAGGGTAACAAGCACACAGGGATGGTCAGGAGAACACGCCAAAGGTCAGGCCTACAAGCAGATAGGGATGGTCAGGAGAATACGCCAAAGGTCAGGCCTACAAGCCGATAGGGATGGTCAGGAGAACACGCCAAAGGTCAGGCCTACAAACAGATAGGGATGGTCAGGAGAAGACGCCAAAGGTCAGGCCTACAAGCAGATAGGGATGGTCAGGAGAAGACGCCAAAGGTCAGGCCTACAAGCAGATAGGGATGGTCAGGAGAAGACGCCAAAGGTCAGGCCTACAAGCAGATAGGGATGGTCAGGAGAAGACGCCAAAGGTCAGGCCTACAAACAGATAGGGATGGTCAGGAGAAGACGCCAAAGGTCAGGCCTACAAGCAGATAGGGATGGTCAGGAGAACACGCCAAAGGTCAGGCCTACAAGCAGATAGGGATGGTCAGGAGAACACGCCAAAGGTCAGGGCTACAAGCAGATAGGGATGGTCGGGAGAACACGCCAAAGTTCAGGCCTACAAGCAGATAGGGATGGTCAGGAGAACACGCCAAAGGTCAGGCCTACAAGCAGATAGGGATGGTCAGGAGAACACGCCAAAGGTCAGGCCTACAAGCAGATAGGGATGGTCAGGAGAACACGCCAAAAGTCAGGGCTACAAGCAGATAGGGATGGTCAGGAGAACACGCCAAAGGCAGTACACAGAATCACCCGTAGCGCACACATCAAGACCCACACAGGAGAGCCTAAACACACTCTTGCTCGTGCACGGAGTTCAATAGTGCTTCCTGTTAGAGGTTGGGGGTGGAGCCATGCTGAGAGAAGATTACCTAAACACACAGGTGTGAGATCGCAGGGCCCTAAACTGATACACAGATCAGAGAGGTAAGCAAACAGGCAGGGCATGAAACATTACTGCAGATTCATGACAAGTACAGCCTCATCAGCGCCCATCAGTGAAGGAGAAAAATTACTTATTTCCAATATTTTTAAGAAACGTTTTTTTCCTTCAAAATTGTAGGTCTTTTTTCTTTTGTTTAGCAAAAATAAAAAACCCAGTGGTGATTAAATACCACCAAAAGAAAGCTCTATCTGTCTGATATGTAATGATAATTTCATATGGGTACGGGGATGCATGACCGCGCAATTGTCATTCAAAGTGCGTCAGCGCTGAAAATTGGCCTGGGCAGGAAGGGGATAAAAGTGCCCGGTATTGAAGTGGTTAATTCATCCCATACCAAAAACGGGCTTACTGTGCTATGCACTGATTCAGTAGGAGGTAGGAATGAGCCAAACATACTTGGGTTCTGTTCAGGCAGGTTCACTGAACATTGCTGAAGTGCTGAACCCCACTGAATTCAATGGAAGCTAAATGTTAAAAACAGTAATGACCATTTTCTAGGCTAATAGGCAAGGGATTGTCAAAGAAATGGCATGGGGGGGGGCTGAGCACTGCCCTGGGGCATACAGTATGTGAAGCTGGAAGCGCTCAGCTTTGGGTGTTTCTGATTTCAGAGCTGTCATTTCCTGGATCCTGTAGCTGGGGAAGCCCCTACTCAAGCATGATCTATGCTTGATTTGTAGAGATGCACCGATACCCGTATTGGTGTCTAAACCAAGTATTTTTACTTGTACTTGTAAAAATGCTCCAGTATCTGTAACTGACACTTTACGATGCGATTTGAGCCCATATAAAATGAACTGGCTCAAATCGCACTGCAAAGAATCGCATGTGATTTGAACAGGATTATGGTGCGATTCCTATCCAAATGGTGTGGGGTTTCCTGCACTGCTCCTGTGTGTACCCAGGCTGAAATCACTATGACAAGCCTGGGTTCACACAGGAGCGGCGGGGAAACTGCATGTTATTCGGACAGGAATCGCACCACATTTCTGTTCAAATCGCATGCAATTCTTGGCAGTGTGATTTGAGCTCATTTATTTTGCATGGGCTCAAATTGCACCGCAAAGTATCAGTACTTGGTATCTGGGAGTACTTAACTAAAAGTATCGGTACTTGTACTCTCCTATAAAAATAAAAGGGGTATCGGTGCAACCCTACTTGATTAGCTGCATTGGGGGGCAGGGGAGACATTGGGGGGTCGAATAGACTATTAATGTCTCCATAAACAGGACCTATCACCTGACCAATGTCATCATATAGAAGATTAGTTAGCCCCCTTGTGATAGCAATTAAAGTAAAAAACAAAAAAAAAATATAATCACATTTAATTTAAAAAGTACGCATGTGAGGTATTGCCACAAATGCTGAATTGAGAGCAATAATTATAGGGCCACAATTCACAGTTAACTCTAAACTGATCACCTGTAAAGGTTTTTAAAGCTTTGTCTATGGAGAATTTTAGGTACCACAGTTTTTCAAACACACACACAATTTTAAGACTTGACATGTTTGGTATCTATTTACTTGACAAAACTTCTTCTTTTATATTTTACCAAAACATTGGGTATTATATTGTGCTTGTTTGCACTTACATTAATTTTAACCGCCTCCCGCCAGCCGTATAGACAAATCACAGCGGGCGGGATCCCCTCTTGTTCTGGTCGAACGTCATATGACGTCGCCCAGTCTCGCCGCAGTTGTGTGCCCGCGTGGGCACACAGTGCCGCGATCGTGGGCGCGATGTGTCCCTGAGGACACGGCACAACCCCAATCTTCATAAAGAGCCAATGATGCAGCTCTTTACCCATGTGATCAGCTATGTCCAATCGTAGCTGATCATATGTAAACAAGGAGCTGCCGTTTATTGGCTCTCCTCGCCTCACACTGACAGATAATCAGGGTACCGATCATCAGTGCCACCCCAACAGTGCCCATAAGTGAGGCCAGTCTGTGCCCATCAGTGATGCAAGTCAGTGCCGCCTATCATTGCACATAATATGCCGCCTATCAGAGCCCATCAGTGTCACTTATCAGTGGCCATTAGTGCTGCATATTAGTGCCACCGCATCAGGACCCATCAGTGCTGCATATTGGTGCCACCTCATCAGTGCCCATCAGTGCTTCAAATTAGTGCCACCGCATCAGTGCTGCATATTAGTGTCACCTCATCAGGGCCCATCAGTGAAGGAGATAAATTACTTATTTACAACATTTTCTGACAGAGAAACTTTCTGTCATTTTTTTTTTAGCAAAAAATAAGAAACCCAGTGGTGATTAAACACCACCAAAAGAAAGCTCTATTTGTGGGGAAAAAATGATAAAAAATGTATTTGGGTACAGTGGTGCATGACCGCGCAATAGTCATTCAAAGTGTGACAGCACTGAAAGCTGAAAACTGGCTTAGGCAGGAAGGGGGTAAAAGTGCCCGCTAGACAAGTGGTTGATGTATTTTTTCCCTAAATATACAGTAGGTTTGACAGTTGCACAAATATCATGTAACATAAAAACTGCATCTTTTTATTCTACAAGGCCTCTATTGTTCTGTTTGTTTTTTTTTGTAGTTTTATAACCAAAAATGCAGATTTTACCATGTGTGCAAAATATGGAAACCATGCTGTAGGTGGGAACTGGTTAATAGGGTGTTAACAAATATATTTATTAAAAAATGATTACGGCATATATAATTTGACATTTTATAGATCTTTATTAGGGCACCTTGGTCCTTCTATGACCTACTGATATCCTTAAAATTGGCGGTCCACTGACCCGGATATGTTTATATACTGACCCAAGAGCATTTTTGGGGTAAGAGTATTTTCAATTGATTCTGTGCAATTGTTGCTTTTTTGTATAAAGATGCTTAATTAATGAATGACATCTGTCTTTATTTGTCACTTTTGTATTTTTTTCTTATATTCTCTTTTATATATTGCAGTGAATACGCTGTACACAGACAATTACAAATTCCTGAAGAAGCTATACACGCTAGTGAAACATGTTGAGAATTATGTTTCTGTACAGTAATTATGTTTCTACCAATATGCAATTTTAATCCACATCTGTCTTTATTTCTCACTGTTGTATTTTTTTTCTTATATTCTTTTATATATTGCAGTGAATACGCTGTACACAGGCAATTACAAATCCCTTGAAGAAGCTATACACTCTAGCGAAACATGTCGAGAATTATGTTTCTGTACAGTAATTATGTTTCTACCAATATGCAATTTTAATCCAAGTTTGTTATATCTTATTAAATAGATGTATTAGATAAAATGTGTTATTGTTACTATACATTATATAGTTCTTTATTGTTCTAGCACCTTAAAAGTCCCCCCCCCCCATTCCAATTCCTACCTTTTTTTAATTACAATTGCAGGCTTTTTGGAAATTATATTATCTGCAGATCAAAAAGGACACAACTTTGATGTGCTTATAAGCACTAGATCAATTACATTGTAACAATACTGTGATATTGTATTTGTGAATGAAGCCTGCAAAAACTACAAAATCCACGCACAAAAATGATGTCACCTTTTAACTGCTTCAGATCCGCGCTATAGCTGAATGACAGCTGCAGTGCAGACCTGCTTTGCCGGGAGTACATCTATTGACGTCCTCCCGTGCCCGAGCGGCCTGCGCGCCCCCAGAGCGCTCTGTGATCAGCGAGTCTGTGAGGCTCGCCTGATCACAGATCAGAGTATGGGGTCGATCCCGACTCCCTACCACATGATCAGCTGTCAGCCAATGACAGCTGATCATGTGATGTAAACAGAGCTGGTAATCAGCTATTTTTTCTCTTCACGCTGACAGCATGAGGAGAAAAAAAAAAGCTGATCACCGGTGTATAAAAATAGATTTTCCACTGCTGATTGCTCAGAAATGAATGTAAAAGGAAGAATATTTGTTCTATTTTAGTCTGCACTTTGTTTGCATTTTGTATTACGAACAAAAACCAGGAAGTTTGTCATCTATGAGGAAGAAAGGCGTGCCTGGAATCCAAAGTGTTGTAATACTTAACAACCTTTCTGGGTTCATCAGGGGTGCCATGGCAAATTGCCTAATGCCCCGTAGACACGTTCGGATTTTCCGATGGAAAATGTGTGATAGGACCTTGTTGTCGGAAATTACGACCGTGTGTGGGCTCCATCACACATTTTCCATAGGAATTTCCGACACACAAAGTTTGAGAGCTTGCTATAAAATTTTCCGACAACAAAATCCGTTGTCGGAAATTCCGATCGTGTGTACACAAATCCGACGCACAAAGTGCCACGCATGCTCAGAATAAATTAAGAGACGAAAGTTATTGGCTACTGCCCTGTTTATAGTCCCGATGTACGTGTTTTACGTCACCGCGTTTAGAACGATCGGATTTTCCGACAACTTTGTGTGACCGTGTGTATGCAAGACAAGTTTGAGCCAACATCCGTCGGAAAAAATCAATGGATTTTGTTGTCGGAATGTGCGATCAATGTCCAACCGTGTGTACGGGGCATAAAAATTGCCACAACAAGGGCTGTCAGGTGGACTACCTTATCTACCATATCTTCATAGGTTGGACTTGATGGACTTGAATCTTTTTTCAACCTCACCTACTATGTAACTATCTAGGGCTCAGTTCACACCAATGCATTCTTTTCATGCTTTTTGCTGAAACGCAGGACATTATTTTGAACATGGGTTCCTATGGAACACATTCACATCAATGCATTTTTGTGCCTCTACAATTTTGGAAAAGGGTTTAGGGACTTTTTTTTAAAAGCAAAATGAAGCTTTTTTTGGTTCAATGGACTTCAATGGAGAAGCTGCACAAAGGCATGTAGTGTGTTTTTACTGTGATTTGCATTTTGCGTTCCAATCACAGCCGGTCTCATGTAAATGCGGAAGTGACAGTGAAAGGCTCTCATCTCCTCACACTGACAGTGCGTGGCGAGGAGAGCCGATCAGCGGCATCTCCTCGCAGGGAACACCCAGACATGTAGTCAGGGCACAGATCATGATTACAGTAAAGCCCCCCCAATGCCACCAATCAGTCAGTGTCCATCAGTGATGCAAGTCAGTGCCGCCTAGCCATGCCACCTATCATTGCACATAAGTGCCGGCAATCAGAGCCCATCGGTGCCACCAATCAGTGCCCATTCTTGATGCCAGTCACTGCTGCCTTTCCGTGCCCGCCCATCAGTGCCTCCCCTCAGTGTTGCCTATCTGTGCCCATCAGTGCCACCTATCAGTGCTCAACAGTGCCTCCCATCAGTACATTATAGGCTCAGTTAACAAAGCTAAAACACCATGAGAAGGAACATTATTTAAAAAGGACAGCAATGCCGCGTACACACGACCGGACTTTACGGCAGACTTGGTCCGGCGGACCGGACTCCGTCGGACAATTCGATCGTGTGTGGGCTCCAGCTGACTTTTTTTCCCCAAAAGTTCGACGGACCTAGAAATCAAACATGTTTCAAATCTTTCCGACGGACTCGAGTCCAGTCGAAAAATCCGCTCGTCTGTATGCTAGTCCGACGGACAAAAAACGACGCTAGGGCAGCTATTGGCTACTGGCTATGAACTTCCTTGTTTTAGTCCGGTCGTACGTCATCACGTTCGAATCCGTCGGACTTTTGTTGATCGTGTGTAGGCAAGTCCGTTCATTCAGAAAGTCCGTCGGAAAGTCCGCCAGACCTAGTCCATCGAAAAGTCCGCCCGTGTGTACGCGCCATTACAGTTATTCCCAACCAATGAGATATTTAAAAATGACAGTTACATGACTAATGCCGTGTACACACGGGCGGACTTTCAACGGACTGAACCCCGAAGGACTTTTTGACGGACTTTCGCTGGAGTTCCGATGCAACGGACTTGCCCACACACGATCACACCAAAGTCCGATCGTTTAGAACGTGATGACGTAGGACCGGACTAAAATTAAGAAATTGATAGCCGGTAGCCAATAGCTGCCCTAGCGTCACTATTAGCCTGTCGGACTAGCATACAGACGAACGGATTTTTCGACCGGACTCGAGTCCGTCGGAAAGATTTGAAACATGTTCCACATCTAAAGTCCGTCCGATTTTTCGACAGCAAAGGTCCGATGAAGCCCACACACATGATCGGATTCTCTGGCGGATTCGTTCCGTCGGACCTTTGCTGTCGAAAAGTCCGGTCGTGTGTACACGGCATGAGGCTCCATTCACACTAATGCGTTTTTTGATGCATTTTGCATAAATGCATGGGAATTTTTGAACATGGGTTCCTATGGAACATGTTCACATCAATGCATTTTTGTGCCTCTGCGTTTTTGGAAAGGGTCAGGGACTTTTTTTCATGCAAAATGCAGCGTTTTGCATGTAATAGAATTCAATGGACCAGCATCAAAAACGCTAGTACATCGTTTTTGCGGCGTTTTTGCCGCATTTTGCTTTTTTTTTTCTTTTTTTTTGCACTATATACAGTATAAAAAAAAACTGTAAAAAAAAAAAAACGCAAAACGCGGCAAAAACACATGTTCAAAAACGCGGCAAGCACTGCAAAAAACACTGCAGAAACGCTCAAAAGCAACATGCATAGATGTGAATCGAGCCTGAGGCCTCGTTCACACCATGGTGCAAAGACATCAGTTTTTCTGCACGCGTTCTGCAAGGGCTCAAAGCAAACAATGGTTCTCTATGTGTCCTGTTCACACCACAAGGTGCAGAATTTTTTTTTGCACAGGAATCTGCAACATGTATGCAGTTTTCTGCACAAAAAAAAAAACTGACATAAAATCAACATTGGTGTGAACAGAGCACATAACTGACGTGCATGAAAACTGATGTCAACGTGCAAAAAACTCACTGAAACTGATGTCTCTGCAAGTGAAATTTGCGCGGTTTTCCCATGAGTCTTCATGCTCGTGGTGCAAACGAGCCCATAATAATATATCCTTATGTTTATATCTGATGCTGACCAATTCACCAAGGAAATGCCAACACGTAGCTGCTCCTCTAATGCCCCGTACACACGATCGGACTTTCCGCCAACAAAACCGTGGATTTTTGTTCGAAGGTTGTTGGCTCCAACTTGTCTTGCATACACACGGTCACACAAATGTTGGCCAACAATTCCGAACATGAGAACGCGGTGACGTACAACACGTACGACGAGCCGATAGAAAGGAAGTTCAATACTCATGTGGTATCTCCATTACGAACGCTAGTTTTACAAGACCGAGCGCTTCCGGCTCGTACTTGATTCCGAGCATGTGTGAACTTTTGTGCGACGGACTTGGGTACACGCGATCGGAAATTCCGACAACTAAGTTTTGTTGGCGGAAAATTTGACAGCCTGCTATCAAACAAGTCCGACAGCAAATGTTCTATGGAGCATACACACACGGTCAGACTTTCTAACAACAAGCTCACATCCATCATTTCCCGACGTAAAATTCGACCGCGTGTACGCGGCATTAGGCTCGATTCACATCTATGCATGTTGCTTTTGAACGTTTCTGCAATGCTTTTTGCGGTGATTGCCGTGTTTTTGGACACGCGTTTTTACCGCGATTTGCGTTTTTTTGTGAAAAAAAAACAGCATGGGGTTCCCCCCCCGGGCCCTTAGGTCTAGTATGGATTTGGAGGGCCCCCCCACATTAAAAAAAAAAAAAAAATGGCGTGGCCCCCCCCAAAATCTATACCAGACCCTTATTCGAGCATGCAGCCCGGCAGGTCAGGAAAGGGAGGGGACAAGCGAGCGCCCCCCTCCTGAACCATACCAGACCGCATGCCATGTGCCCCCCCACCCAAAAGCACTTTGCCCCCATGTTGATGGGGACAAGGGCCTCTTCCCGACAACCCTGGCCTGGTGGTTGTCGGGGTCTGCGGGCGGGGGGCTTATCAGAATCTGGAAACCCCCTCTACAAGGGGGCTCCCAGATACCACCCCCCCTATGTCAATGGGTATCAGGTACATTGAACCCCTACCCATTCACCAAAAAAAGTAGTGTGACAAAAGACAATAGACAGTTTTTGACAAGTCCTTTATTAAAAATGTCTTCTTCCTCCCCCTCCGGGCCCACTCCTTAGCAACCAGCTTTATACAGTCAAAAAACGCATTTTGCGGCAAAATCGCGGTAAAAACGCGGTACTTGTGTTTTGAATGCGGGTACATTGAAGTCTATAAGGCTCCATTCACACTAGCGCGTTTTTGATGCATTTTGCATTTTGCAGAAATGCATGGGAATTTTTTAACATGGGTTCCTATGGAACATGTTCACATCAATGCCTTTTTGTACCTCTGCATTTTTGGAAAGGGTCAGGGACTTTTTTTCATGCAAAATGCAGCGTTTTGCATGTAATAGAATTCAATGGACAAGCATCAAAAACGCAAGTGCACCGTTTTTGCAGCGTTTTTACAGCGTTTTTGCCGTTTTTTTTTTTTTATTTTTTTTTTAGACTGTAAAAAAAAACTGTAAAAAAAAAAAAAAAAACGCAAAACGCGGCAAAAACGCTACAAAAACGCTGCTCAAAAACGTGGCAAGCATGAAAAAAAAAAACTCCAAAAATGCTCAAAAGCAACATGCATAGGTGTGAATCCAGCCTTAGGCTCCATTCACACTAGCGCGTTTTTTGATGCATTTTGCATTTTGCAGAAATGCATGGGAATTTTTTAACATGGGTTCCTATGGAACATGTTCACATCAATGCCTTTTTGTATCTCTGCATTTTTGGAAAGGGTCAGGGACTTTTTTTCATGCAAAATGCAGCGTTTTGCATGTAATACAATTCAATGGACAAGCATCAAAAACGCATGTGCACCGTTTTTGCAGCGTTTTTACAGCGTTTTTGATGCGTCTTTGATGCGTTTTTGCAGTTTTTTTTTTTTTTAATTTTTTTTAAGACTGTAAAAAAAACTGTAAAAAAAAAAAAAAAAAACGCAAAACGCAAATCGCGGCAAAAACGCCGCAAAAACGCCGCAAAAACGCTGCTCAAAAACGTGGCAAGCATGAAAAAAAAACCTCCAAAAATGCTCAAAAGCAACATGCATAGGTGTGAATCCAGCCTTAGGCTGGATTCACACCTATGCATTTTTTTGTGCTTTTTGCATTTTGCAGATTTGCACTACAGAACGTGTTCCATAGAAAACCATGATAAATGGACTCTTGTGCAAATCTGCAAAATGCAAAAAGCACTAAAACTGCATAGGTGTGAATCCAGCCTTACATGCAAAATGCTGCATTCTGCGGGGGAAAAAGTCCACGACAATTAGGCACTATAGACATCTCCTTAATCTTAGAAAGTTCACCCTTATTACCTAAGCATGTCCTGTTGCACCATCTCTTGCACCTCTTTGCACAATCAGTCTCCACCCCGTATTATCAACTGCAAAGATTTACCGCTTTCTTAGAAGATCTTCTTTTTTTTTTTCTACTAGCCAGCTTTTTTTCCCCTTTCCACCTAGACCAGACAAAATGTCTTCAGCTTCTTGGTGGTGTGCAATCAGCGAGTAAGCAGACCGCTGCTCATTCCTTTTACTTCCTTAAAAAGTGAAAACCACGGGGTTGGTTCCCTTACCTGGATTTCCTGACGCAGTTCCCCATTTTTCACTTGCCACCTGAGCCTCTTTCACATCCGTAGTTAATGGACGCACTCCGTGACTACGGCACCACTCTAGATTTTGTGTGGCCCCTCCACCAACATCGAAATTGCCTTGTCAGCCTTCAACCCATGAAAGCAGGAAGCCGTATTACCACTTCCTGTGCAACTCGCTTACTTGTGAAAATTATGCATAAATGAAACTAGAACTCGGGTCTATTTAGATTTTAATTTAAGGCTAACCAGTCAAAAAGAAAAAAACAACATTTCCGAGCGAATGTTCAATGTTTTCTACCCAACCTGGAGAATTTGCTTCTGTATTGTAGGCTAGTACTTGTGCTACATGAAATCTTAATATTAACGTAGTTGTAAACCCTTATATATACACCCAGTGAAGTGACTGGCCTCAGAAACACAGAGATTAAAAAAAACAAAAACCCTACGTAAGTTGTACCTGTTTCTTAGATAATATAGCTATTCAAAGAACAGAATTGACACCTCCGGAAGGTAGAGGGCAGGGATTTGATGTTGCACACTGCACAGCATATACAAGGGAGCTGAGTGTAATCTGAGACCTGAGTGGAGAGAACGGACACGCACCCAATTGCACAGTCTCATAGGGAAACATGCACATCCGAGGCTGTCAATCATGGGATGTACGCTGGAGCTTCCTTTCCCTTCCCCTTGATCTCTTGGAGTTGGTGCAATCTGTCATAAGTGACTCATGCAGAGGAGAGCGACAGTAGCCAGAAACCACAGTCGGTGCTTTGGATTGAGGCACCTACACACTATAGAAGGATATGCTTTGTTCACTTTTCATTTCAGAGGTTTACAACCACTTTAAAGAGGAAGTAAGCCCTGATGGGTTTCACTTTCTCTTTATTTCCCTGCAAAGGTAAAGCATAATGGGTTACTATGCATTGCATAGTAGCCCATTATGTGTCACTTACCTGAAAACAAAGTCTGCGATGTCAGCGCTGCCTGGAAGCGTCCATCTCCCCTCTTCCTTCCGGGGCCACGGACTCCGGCTCTGTGACTGGCCGGAGTCGCATGCACGCGGGAGCCGCCAGTCACAGCATGATCCCTTTAGAAACGGCATGATCCTGCCCTTTCCTAAAGTGCGCATGCGCCGATGACGTTGGCACACGCGTATACTGTGCAGGTTTAGGAGATATTTTCAGCACCTGCAGGTAAGCCTTAATATAGGGTTACCTGTAGGTAAAAGTGGTTGTACGGAGTTTACAACCACTTTAACCACTTCAATACTGGGCATTTTAGATTGATTTGGAGTGTTTTTGCAAAGAAGAGTGGGCAAATATTGCCAAGTCAAGGTGTGCCATGCTGATAGACTCATACCCAAAAACACAGAGTGCTGTAATAAAATCAAAAGGTGCTTCAACAAAGTATTAGTGTAAGGGTGTGCACACTTATGTAACCATATTATTTTAGTTTTTTTATTTTTACTTCCCTCCACCTATAAGATTTCAGTTTGTTGTTCAACTGAGTTGTACAGTTTATAGCTCACATTAAAGGTTGAAAAAATGTTGAAATTATCTTCCCATTTTTTTTACATCACAGAAACTCGAAATTTTAACGGGTGTGTAGACTTTTTATATCCACTGTAGCTGGTTGCTAAGGAGAGGACTGGGAAGCCGGCCGCCGCATCCTTAACAACCGATGAGTCATCAGCTGTCAACAGGCTTCCCTGCTGACAGCTGAATGAAAAAAAAAAAAAGAATTGTTGGCTAAAAAAAAAAATTGTGAAAAAAAAACAGCATGGGGTCCCCCCCAGGTCCTTAGGTCTAGTATGGATTTGGAGGGACCCCGCCCCCCACACACCAACATTAAAAAAAAAAACGGCGTGGCCCCCCCAAAATCTATACCAGACCCTTATCCGAGCATGCAGCCCGGCAGGTCAGGAAAGGGAGGGGACAAGCAAGCGCTCCCCTCCTGAACCATACCAGACTGTAAAAATGTGGAGAGGGTGTAAAAAACCTTCTCTTCTCAGACACATGTTATGTCAACAGTGTCTTAGGCGTTTTGTTCAAAAGTTCAGTAGCCAGACTGTCTTTAAACAAAGTGTGAGTTTATTTGGTCACACTTGGCAATTACTTGAAAATATATACAAAGTTAAATTCTTCTTACAGCTTGATGTAGTAAAACAAAAATAATAATAGGAACAAAAACTTGTATCAAGAAGGTTCAAGACATGTCTCAGCTCCGTTGGTGCTTTTCTATGTCAGAGAGATGTCCGCTCTAGCAGCTGTTTGTGAGGTAGGCTGTATTTAGGCCTAATGTAAACGAAATGTCTTCTGTAGAGTAAGAATGCGTGTGTTCTTCTTTGTGTATGTGAAAAGGTAATGAAGTCCTTCTGTTTGTGTGTGTGTGTGATGTGTCGTGTGTGTGTAGTAAAGTGTGTGCGTCCTGAAGTGAAGTGTCACTCTGTTTTTATACTATTTCAAATCAACTAGTCAGCAGACTAAAGTCATAGCCATATACGGCTAGAACTAAAAATGAAATGATCATATTCGTGCTTATTCTAAATATTCTCTTAGCCAACAGCTGACACGTCTCTTAAACCTCTTTGATTGTCAGTAACACACAACAGTTTCTTATAAAAAACTCAAGGTGAATGACCTTTCCAAATGGCCAAATTCTTGTAATGGATATCTTTTAAACTACAGAAATGCAATTCTGTACCAAACCTTACAAATGCATATTAAACTATAATTGGATACATATATAAATATATACTACTTCACACAAACTCAATCTAACTAACTAATTAAATAACTATATCAAATAACTAACTATATTATGGATAATATGTTTTTACCTTTAAAAAGATCTTTACAATAAAGTTTATGACAGATATACTGAGTATATTCTTATCTGTGAAATCACTGACCTACTGACCTTAGTCATTAACTCAGCACATGTAGAACAACTGTTACAAAAATGACATGCACACAACCTAGCTATTTCAAGATTTGTCTTATGCTGAGCTGAATAAGCTTTTTCAAAGTCAAAGCATAAAAGGGAACCCAGACTGCATACTTACAGATCTTGATTATAAAGCCGAATTAATATAATTATTCTACAATCCCCCCTGAATATAATTTATTATATTAACTAAATCACGCACACTCCATTTGTGGCCCTTTCATACACATTTTGAATCAGTTGCTCCAGATGTACCACAGCCAATCACAGGATCAGATAAGCCAGAAGTAATTTTCCGACTAAAAATACCTGTCATAATTTTTTCACCTTTTTTCATCTCTTTCTTAATCAATTTGTAAAATTGTTTCATTCTAACCATAATACAGATTTGCAATAAAATACATAATATCATGATAATAAATATAATAACTATAGGATGAAATAATATATTTCCGGCAGCAGTTGTCACTGAGGTATTTCCCCAAACTGATACAGTTTTTTTAAAATTTGACCACCATGAATTAGCTGACATTTCAGACCATTCATGTTCTATCACTTTCAGATTACCCTGTTCATGCTTAAATATTATTTCTGCTTTTTGAAGTTCTTCAGATAAAGCAATTAATAAACCCTTATCCTTTTGTATGATGTCTGCCCATTCCTTCCATGGGAATTCATCTACTTGAGATATATTATATTGTATAGGAAGAACACCCACATTTCGCATAAGCATATTAGTTAAATTTACTCTAACTCCATTAATACTGATTCCTGTAAGGTCTCCTTCTATACAATACAAACCTCGACTCAGGATTTCTGTTTGTGTGCAGGATAGGAAAAAAACTTTAACTGTTTCAGTACTAGTCATAACTTGAAAGCAAACCTTCCTTTTTCCTACTGAAGTTACTAAGTCAAAGGAAGTTCTTACTTTTTCAATTCTTGCTGTACATAATGAATGATTATGGAAACAAGAATGAAAAATTCCTTTATCCTGCTTAGGCAAACAGAGTATTTTAGATTGAAAATGTAAACAGGAAGATAGATCAAGTTGTTCTGGTTCTGAATAATTATTATCCAGAGCAAAATCTGTAAACTGCAATTTATAATATAACAATTGAGTATCACTTACTGGTAATCCTAAGACTGTAATAGGAACCAATATTTGTTCCCTTCCTGCAATAGGAATCATTGAGGTACTAAAACATTCCTGCTGATTACATCCTACCCATTTATTTACCCATAAATCTGTATGATTTTTTGCAAATACATATTCATTAGGTAAACTTTGTAAAATACCTAAAGGAGTTATTCCACTTTGGAATGCTTGAGCTGTTATTTTAAAATTGGTAGAATACTCTGTCTGTATCTCTAAACATGTTCTGGCTATATGGGAATGTTGTTCGCTGTTCATTAAATCTAAAGTAATATTTTGTAAATGGACTACAGATGGGCCTATAACCGTTGCTGTCTTTATTATCATATTTTCTAATATTTGGTTTAAATTTCTCTGAACTTTAATACTTTTACTACCCATTAAGCCTGTTGATTCTAGATCAGATTTTAACATATTAATATCCATACTATTGGTAATGCTACCAATTGTTCCCACTCCTCCAAGAATCCCTTCTACAATACCTCGTTTATTTTTAAATACCACTACAACTGATCTTTTTAACATCCAATTGCCATTAGACAAAGCTGTGTGTATTGACACCTCCTGTTTTCCTAGTAATAACACCTTTAGTGTAACATAAGATGTTTTCAAAACAAATGGTGCAAAACCCACAATGTCTCTGATCTGTAGCATTGGACAATTTTTTTAGATTGAACAAAACTTTCATATTTTTATATTTTCTCTGGGTAGTTTTAAATAAATTAGAACAATCTACTACTTTTAATTTAATAACCAAATCCAAGTTTGGAATTTTTGTAAAAATTGTTCAATCCTTAACTTATTATTTCCTACAACCAAATCTATAGGATTTTTGTAAGACACTAAACACCATGTTAATTTCCATAATCTCAATTTCATACAGTTCTTTCCACAATCTTAATCTATACTTTTTTCTCTGAAAACTTTTTCTTCTGCCCCACATATATGTGTTTTAAAATGACCACGTGTAATAACGCACATTTTCTGTTGTTCAGGGCCTAAATATTCATAAACATTTACATGCAGCATTAAACTTAGTTTCCTTATTTAATAACTTCTTTACACTCTGGCATTAATTAATTACCTTACTACTGCATGTATTCCTGTATTCCATATATATGGAATGTATCAATTTCCCGATGGTACAGGAAAATACTTCTAAGCCTTGAGATATTAACCATCCCATGTTACCATTCTATATAAACAAACACACTCACCCCTTGTTAGTATGATAGTCCTTGTGTGCACTTAAAAAAAACAAGAGATGAATAATGTCCTTTAAATTTGTTGTTCGTTGCCTTTTCTTTCGTTTGTTGCTTTTTCTTTCTTTTGTTGCGTTTTCTTTCTTTCGTTGCTTCTTCTTTCCTTTGTTGCTTTTTCTTGGAAGAATCATTTTCTTGTAGCTTTTTGCCTTGTTCCTTGTATTGTGTGCTGTAGTGTGCTTTAGTGTGCTTTAGTGTTCTTGCCTGTTGATTTTTCTTTGCCTGCTTCTTGGACTTTCCATCTTCAAACATCAAAATCCGACTTTCATCTTAGCTTACCAAATAGTACATACATTACATACATCTGCCTGTTGTACCTCAATGGTAGCTTTTTCAAATAACGTGAAGTCTCAGTTCCTGATTCAACATTTTTTCTTATTGGGCAACTACCCAATATTTTCTTATGTGAGACTTTCTCACCTTCTTAGGAACTAACCTTGGCAGAAATCTTCACGTACGTAACGTTACGTTTTCACAAAGTCTTGGATTTCCAACCATAGCTTGAAGCATACCGTCCAAATGGCCTTGTCAATCAACTTCATAGGCTGGGTCTTCCTTTTTTTTTTTTTTCTTCAAAGTTACAAACTTTGGCTAGAGGTGAGAAAACAGACATAGAAAAACTCACCCTCAACTTTTATTGAACTGTTGTCCACATCTGACGCAAACGCCTCCTTCTAGGTTCTTTACTTAGTTTCTTCTTGGAGCTGCTTGTTCCTCCATATTTGATTATCAGAAGCCATATCTTATTTAGAAGAATTTCTCGTCTTTAGCTGGCTCAGTTCCTTGGACCTTGCATCCTTGTCTGATGGAACACAAACGCCGCTTTCTAGGTTCTTTGATCGTTTTTTCCCGAGACTTGATCAATCATGAAAATGTGTGAGTCTCCCCCCTTTGTCGAGGAACAGGGAAAAAAACTAAACTGGCTGGCAATCGCCAATGTAAAAATGTGGAGAGGGTGTAAAAAACCTTCTCTTCTCAGACACATGTTATGTCAACAGTGTCTTAGGCGTTTTGTTCAAAAGTTCAGTAGCCAGACTGTCTTTAAACAAAGTGTGAGTTTATTTGGTCACACTTGGCAATTACTTGAAAATATATACAAAGTTAAATTCTTCTTACAGCTTGATGTAGTAAAACAAAAATAATAATAGGAACAAAAACTTGTATCAAGAAGGTTCAAGACATGTCTCAGCTCCGTTGGTGCTTTTCTATGTCAGAGAGATGTCCGCTCTAGCAGCTGTTTGTGAGGTAGGCTGTATTTAGGCCTAATGTAAACGAAATGTCTTCTGTAGAGTAAGAATGCGTGTGTTCTTCTTTGTGTATGTGAAAAGGTAATGAAGTCCTTCTGTTTGTGTGTGTGTGTGATGTGTCGTGTGTGTGTAGTAAAGTGTGTGCGTCCTGAAGTGAAGTGTCACTCTGTTTTTATACTATTTCAAATCAACTAGTCAGCAGACTAAAGTCATAGCCATATACGGCTAGAACTAAAAATGAAATGATCATATTCGTGCTTATTCTAAATATTCTCTTAGCCAACAGCTGACACGTCTCTTAAACCTCTTTGATTGTCAGTAACACACAACAGTTTCTTATAAAAAACTCAAGGTGAATGACCTTTCCAAATGGCCAAATTCTTGTAATGGATATCTTTTAAACTACAGAAATGCAATTCTGTACCAAACCTTACAAATGCATATTAAACTATAATTGGATACATATATAAATATATACTACTTCACACAAACTCAATCTAACTAACTAATTAAATAACTATATCAAATAACTAACTATATTATGGATAATATGTTTTTACCTTTAAAAAGATCTTTACAATAAAGTTTATGACAGATATACTGAGTATATTCTTATCTGTGAAATCACTGACCTACTGACCTTAGTCATTAACTCAGCACATGTAGAACAACTGTTACAAAAATGACATGCACACAACCTAGCTATTTCAAGATTTGTCTTATGCTGAGCTGAATAAGCTTTTTCAAAGTCAAAGCATAAAAGGGAACCCAGACTGCATACTTACAGATCTTGATTATAAAGCCGAATTAATATAATTATTCTACACAGACCGCATGCTATGTGCCCACCAATCAAAAGCACTTTGCCCCCATGTTGATGGGGACAAGGGCCTCTTCCCGACAACCCTTGCCTGGTGGTTGTCGGGGTCTGCGGCACTTCAATACTGGGCATTTTCACCCCCTTCCTGCCCAGGCCAATTTTCAGTTTTCAGCGCTGTAACATTTTGAACGACAATTGCATGGTCATGCAAAACCATACCCATATTTTTTCCCCACAATTAGAGCTTCCTTTTGGTGGTATTTGATCACCTCTGCATTTTTAATTTTTTGCGCTATAAACAAAAAAAAGTGTGAAAAAAACACAATTTTTTACTATTTGCTATAATAATATTGATTGGTTTGCGCAAAAGTTATAGCACCTACAAAATAGGGGATAGATTTATGGCGATTTTTATTGTGACTTTGACATTGCGGTGGACATATCAGACACTTTTGACACTATTTTGGGACCATTCACATTTACACAGCGATCAGTGCAATAAAAATGCACTGATTACTGTATAAATGTCACTGGCAGGGAAGGAGTTAACACTAGGAGGCAATCAAGGGGTTAAATGTGTTACCTAGGGAGTGATTCTAACTGTTGGGGGGGAAAGGACTGACTCGGGGAGGAGACCGATCAGTGTCCCTATATACAAGGAACACACGATCTCTCTCCCCTGACAGGACGTGGATCTGTGTGTTTACACACACAGATCCACAGTCCTGCTCTGTAACGAGCAATCGCAAGTGCCCGGCGGTCATTGCGGCCGCCTAGGACGTCATATGATGTCCGCCCGGATGGGAGATCCCATCTGCGGACGTCATATGTCTATGGGCGGGTAGGGAAGTGGTTAAAGAATAACCGAAGGCAAAATTTTCTCTTTACTTTTGGATAGAGTGGAGAGGGATTAGAAACCCTTTCAGGTGTTTATTGCTGTCTGTGCCCCGTTAGCGAAATTGAGAAATTCACCCTCTCCATTATCCCGGTGACCATTATCATCGAAAGTGCAAGCTCCAAATCTTCAGTGGTCACCAGAACAGAAATAGAGGAGAAATCTTTCAATGGAGACACTAGTTCTGGTGACAACCTGGTATTTCCTCACGTTGGAGGGCTTTCCTTGCACTTCCTGTTGTGTATATGTGACAGGAAGTGAAGGGAAATGTCCCAGTCGGACACAGATGGCAAAAAAACCTGACAGGAGTTACAGAATACCCCTCCATTGCTCTATTCAACATGAAAAAAAAATAAAAAAAATTTGCTTTCAGTTCCACTTTAAAACCCAAATGAACTTTCAGTTTAAATCAGCTGAATAAATTCCAGGCGCATCAAAAATATAGCAGAAAAGCACAGTAGAGTAGAAAAGCCTGTCCCCTGCTAGCATGCTGTAGAGAAGCATCCTTGCTCCCTGTGAAGAAGCAGTGGTCTCTCTGCGGTCATCTGAAAAGCTTACAGTGTCAGCTGGGACAATATGTGTCATTGATCTTAACATAAAGCATGCCTAAATCAAGGATCTAAAGGGTCTGGTTTGGATTTCGAGGTGGACCCCATGCCTTTTTTGTGTGGGGTTCCCCCTCAAAATCCATACCAGACCCTTATCAAGGTTAAGGGTCTGGTATGGATTTTGGGGAGGACCCAAGATTTTAGTCTGCTGTAGGGAATGTAGCCTGGTATGTTTTTTTTTGGTGATGGAAGCTGCATGCTCTCTGCCCCCTTTCCTGCCCACCCAGGTTGCATGCCTGGATAAGGGACTGGGATGGATTTTTTCGGGGCCCCTAGAGGGGCTGTGGTTATGCATCGCCTCTATTGAGCCATACTAGGCAACATTCCTTCAACATGGAGAAGGAACCTTATTTACATGTACAGTTGTGCTTATAAGTTTACATACCCTTACATATACTTATGATTTCTTGGCCATTTTTAGATAATATGAATGATAATACAAAAACTTTTCTTTCACTCATGGTAAGTGTTTGGCTGAAGCCATTTATTATCAATCAACTGTGTTTACTCTTTTTAAATCATAATGACAGCAGAAATTACCCAAATGACCCTGATCAAAAGTTTACATACCCTGGTGATTTTGGCCTGATAACATGCACAGAAGTTGACACAAAGGGTTTGAATGGCTATTAGCAATCCACCTCTGTGTTTCACAGTAGGAATGGTGTACCTTTCATCATAGGCCTTGTTGACTCCTCTACAAATGTAGTATTTATGGTTGTGGCCAAAAAGCTAAATTTTGGTCTCATCACTTCAAATGAATTTGTGCCAGAAGGTTTGAGGCTTGTCTCTGTGCTGTTTGGCGTATTGTAAGCTGGATACTTTGTGGCATTTGTGTAGTAATGGCTTTCTTCTGGGGACTCGACCATGCAGCCCATCTCTCTTCAAGTGCCTCCTTATTGTGCATCTTCTAACAGCCACACCACATGTTTTCAGAGAGTCCTGTATTTCACCTGAAGTTATTTGTGGGTTTTTCTTTGCATCCCAAACAATTTTCCTGTGTGAAATTTTAGTTGCTCTACCTGACCGTGGTTTGGTTTCAACAGAGCCCCTCATTTTCCACTTCTTGATTAGAGTTTGAACACTGCTAATTGGCATTCCCAATTCCTTTGATATATTTTTATATCCCTTTCCAGTTTTATACACTTCAACTACCTTTTCCCGCAGATCCTTTGACAATTCTTTTGCTCTCCCCATGACTCAGAATCCAGAAGCGTCAGTGCAGCACTGGATGAAAGATGCAAGGGACTGTCAGGAGTCCAGAAACTCACTGACCTTTTATACACACACTAATTACAAGCAAACAGATCAGAGGTGAGGATGGTTACATTTAATAGCCATTCAAACCCCTTTGTGTCAACTTCTGTGCATGTTATCAGGCCAAAATCACAAGGGTGTGTAAACTTTTGATCAGGGTAACTTGGGTAGTTTCTGTTGTGATTATGATTTAAAAAGAGTAAACAGTCGACTGATAATAAATGGCTTCAGCCAAACACTAACCATGAGTGAAAGAAAAGTTTTTGTGTTATTCATATTCTACAAAAAAATGGCCAGAAATCATAAATTCTGCCAGGCAGGGCTGTTTTTAAGGCAGGGCAAAAGGGGCAGCTGCCCTGGGCCCTGTCATTGTTGTGGGGCCCAAAGCAGCTGCCTCATACTTGCCAACTATCCTGGTTTAAATTCCCTCATCCCTTGAGGTTTTAGTCCCGTGCTGTGTCCCGATATCCCAATGTGAAGTGCTGCTACTAACGCTGCCCAGCTCTGCCCTTTTTGTTGTGTACAGATGACTCACCTGCAGACCCTGTGTTTACATGTAAATTACCGGCATTCATATGTAAATAGCGGCGGCCGGCGGCATTGATTTGTATATCATGCCCCCCTGAGGTCATATCCACAGTAATCTCTAGCAGCCAATCAACAAGCAGAAATCATGTGCTGTAACCTCTAGCAACTAATCAGTGAGCCGTAATGTGTGCTGTAACCTCTAGCAACCAGTCAGTGAGCGGTAATGATACACTGTAACCTCTGGCAACCAATCGCAATTGCTGCCTGATCTGATTCAGCAAACTGATTTTGAGTCTAGCTGCAATTTATTGTATGTCTCAGAGCAGGTGGAGAGCGAAACTGCATGGAAGAGGGGGCCCCAAGAAAAGTTTTGCCCAGAGTCCAATCAATATTAAAGACGGCCCTGCTGTCAGGGTATGTAAACTTATGAGCACAACTGTAGATGAGGACAAGGACCTCATCCCCACATCCCCAGCTTGGTGGATGTGTGTGTGTGTGTGTGTGTGGGGGGGGGGTTGCAGGGATTGACTTATTGGAATCTAAAACCCCCTTTAAAATAAGGGGGCCCGCAGATTTCATTCGCTAAAAAAAAAGTTAGATAGTAAATAAAAAGACATAAACCTTTGAAAAAGTCCTTTATAAAACAAGTTGGTCTTTGATTCCTGTGGCAGTGTATGTAAAGCAATGTATATGATACCTTTTATTTGCATTGTATATTGATGTGTAATACGGTATATTGAGCAACAGATATACTGATTTATTACATGACCTTTTTATCTCCAAAGAACAATACATAATAATATTCTTTTGATAGCGTAAAAGTCCCAAGAAGGAGTGGAGGTTGATTTACGCATTAATGACATGGAGGAAGTTCATGACAGCGGTAATATCTTTCCATGAAAAACAAGGACGAAAAAATACCTAGGTATCAAAACTGGGCTGATAGAAAATAAACACAATCATAGATAAGATAAAATAACAACCATAACATACCTAACATAATTAAGGAAGTATAAATGCAATGTCTCTTCTGCAGTACAAGAAACCCACCTGCCTGCTTGCAGTCTTCTTTGGAATGTATACTGAGCTGCAAGCACAGCTCAGTTTATATTCTGGCACAGCGCCTGCATGCTGGGATGGCTTTACTCGTTCGCATGCACAGGAGTGACGTCAACCCGCGCTGGCCGGTGAAGAAGCACTCGGAAGAAACCACGTAGAAGATACCAACCCCGGGGAGGGACGTTGGACCAATAAAAGTAAATTAATACCATGGCGTTTTGTTCCACTTTACCACAGAGCATGCCTACATCAAGTACAAGAAAAACCAGAAATGGAAGGCGCGCACACCTAGTGCATTACCAAAGATAATTTAATAATAAGACATTTTTATATAAAAGTGGGTACTCACAAAATGCAACTGACAAAAGGCCATAAACACAGTGCATGGACATGCACTAAACACGGGGTACAGCTAATGTGTTTCGGGGGGCGCACCCCCTTCTTCAGAGCTAGGCTACATCAAGGACCTAAAGGGTCCAGCGTGTATTTTGGGGTGAACCCACTTTTTTTTTTTCTGCAGGGCAAATGGCCTGACATCTTTCAGGACTGCACACTTATTGCCTCCTTTTTCCTGGCCACCCAGGATGTAGGACTGGATAATGGTTTGGATTTTAAGAGGGCCCCCTGTGCAAAAAGAACACGGCCTGTCACCTGGGAATCCCCCAGCTGCTTTTTTTTTTTTTTTTACAATCTAAACAGGCTGGGATCAGAAATGTTATTTAGTGGCCATATGGTTTTTTTCTTCTTCTTTTGTCAGAGTATTTGTGCCATTTCACTTGCAGGTTTAACCCCTTCCCGCTGAAGGGATGTGTGTGCTCGGCTTTCCGGGGTTATACCGGGATGATGCCCACAGCTGCAGGCATCATCCCAGGTACCATTGTTTAGAGCGGGCAATCGGCTATCTGAGTATAACAACTGATGCGGCTAAAAGCCACTCGGCTGTTATACCGGGGGAGCGGGAGGGGACGTCCCCCCCTCCCACTGCTCTTACCGGGCCTCCCATTCGATCGGGAAGCCCGGTGACCAATCGGCTGCCTCTGGCGGCTGGGGGCGGGCTGGAACGAAGCCACGGGCGGCTTCATTCCAGCCTTCTAATTGTAAACGCGGAAGCGACATCATGACGTCACTTCCCGTTTACTCGGCTGCCAATGGCGCCGGTTTTAAAAAAATACACAGTATTCAGAATCGCCGTTTTCAGCGATCTGAATACTTTGAAGTGCAAAGGAGGGATCGGGGGACCCTCCATAAAGAGTACCTGTCCCCACCTATTACTGCACAAGGGATGTTTACATTCCTTGTGACAGCAATAAAAGTCATCAAAATTTTTTTTTTTTTTAAACACAATTTATAAATATCAAAATAAATAAGAAAAAAAAAATTTAAAGCGCCCTCGTCCCCGCGAGCTTGCGCAGCAAAAAAAAAAATGCATACGGAAGTCGCGCCCGCATATGTAGGTGTTCAAATCACATGTTTGAGGTATCGCCGCTATCGTCAGAGCGAGAGCAATAATTCTAGCACTAGACCTCCTCTGTAACTCTAACCTGATAACCGTAAAAAAAATTTAAAGCGTTGCTTATGGAAAGTCTTAGGTACCGTAGTTTATTGCCATTCCACTAGTGCGTGCAATTATAAAGCATGACATGTTTGGTATCTATTTACTCGGCGTAACATCATCTTTCACATTATACAAACTTAACTTTACTGTTTTTGGATTTTTTAAAATTCATGAAAGTATCCCTTTTCCAAAAATTTGTGTTTAAAACACCGCTGCACAAATACCGTGTGATATAAAATATTGCAACAATCTCCATTTTATTCTCTAGATTCTCTGCTAAAAAATATATATATATATATATATATATATATATATATATATATATATATATAATGTTTGGGGGTTCTATGTAATTTTCTAGCAAAAAATACAGATTTTAACTTGTAAACACCAAATTTCAAAAATAGGCTTAGTCATGAAAGGGTATCCCCAAGCATGGTATTTATAATAATTCAGTATTTTTATTGTTGCTCTAAAAAATTGACAATTTTATTAAAAGACCTGACAAACAGTACTTAAAAAAATATATTTTTGCATGTCCCTTATGGCAATGCCCAAGCTACTCATGCCCTCTTTTATCAAGAACATGCAAACCGGCAATCAAAAAGGCCAGAAAGTAAATTACAAAATTATACTTGTATCCTTTGTATATATATTTTTTAAATCTCTGAGTATTCTATCATGAAACATCTCCTGTACTTTTTCTCTGTGCCAGAGCTTCCTGTAATTAAAGTGTTACTAAACCCAGGAGCCTGCATTCTCTATATCTGGTCTCCCACAGTACACAGAACATGGAAATGTAATAGTTTTAGTAAATATAAACTGCTAAATATATTTTCTCATCAGCAGTATATAGCAGTCTTGTGACTTCTATCTGTATCTGCTTAAAGCTTGTAGGGGGAGTTTTCATTCTCTCCTGACCAGGGCCATCTTAATGCAAGGGCACTCCTGGGCACTGCCCAGGGGCCCCAGGTACATGGGGGGGGCCCCACAATAACCTTGCATTACATCATACTTGCCAACTGTCCTGGATTTGCTGGGACAGTCATGCTTTTTACTAAACTGTCCCGATATGGTCGTGTCCGGGGAAGCGTTCCAGAACCTATACTGCAAGGATCTTCAAACTACGGCCCTCCAGTTGTTCAGGATCTACAATTCCCATCATGCCTAGTCATGTCTGTGAATGTCAGAGCTTTGCAATGTCTCATGGGATGTGTAGTTCCGTAACAGCTGGAGGGCCGCAGTTTGAGGATCCTTGCTATACTGTGCCCTTCTGATCCCAGTATTGTGCCCTCCTGACCCCCCCCCCCCCCCTGTACTGTGCCCTTTGTGTTGACTAGTCTTTGATTTATGGAATGTTTTCTTTTTGTAAAACCGATTTTATTGAAAGTACTAATGAATATTTGTTTAATTCTATCAACTAGTTATACATTATTTCTTGAAAGTAGGTGTGTAAATTGGGGCAAGCTGGTAGGGGCCCCATTACTTTGCCCAGGGGCCCATGATGCTATTAAGACGGCCCTGCTCCTGACCCTCTGTCTGGACAGTGCCGATTGGCCCTGTGCTGATCACATGCACTCTCCCAAGAAAAAAGAAACTCTCTAGCAATACACACCAGTTGACTCCTAATGCTCTGTTCTACCAGTAGATGGGTTAGAGTCAGTTAAAGAAGAGGAGGCGTAGAGACAGGATCACACGGCCTTTTTACACAATGCAGAGGATTAACCCCTTAGGTTCCACAGTGAGTAGAACAAACATGCTTTACTGCAATTACAGACTGATTATACTGTTGTCGGTTTAGTAACACTTTGGCCCCATACACACTATTAGATTTTCTGTAGATTTTTGTCTTCAGCTTTACCAAAAACCATATAATATGAGGTCAAACCTTAAGAGTTTCAATTTGTATGCAATAAGGCAGGCCCCTGCACTACACTTCGGCAGAATGGTATGGGTGGGCAAAAGGGCGTACAGGTATGTCATCTTTAAGATGCAGAATTGTGGGCGCACGTGCACGCCCGCCGCGTGCTCCATGACCACGGGTCCCGCGAACTCGATCGTGTCACGGAGCAGAAGAACGGGGAGATGCCTTTGTAAACAAAGCATTTCCCTGTTCTGCCTAGTGACATGACAGAGATCACTGCTCCCTGTTATCGGGAGAAGTGATCGCTGTCATGTGAGTAGTAGCCCATCCCCCCCCACAGTTAGAACACCTCCCTAGGACACACTTAACCCCTTGATCACCCCCTAGTGTTTAACCCCTTCCCTGCCAGTGTCATTTACACAGTAATCAGTGCATTTTTATAGCACTGATCGCTGTATAAATGACAATGGTCCCAAAATAGTGTCAAAAGTGTCCGCTGTGTCCGCCATATTGTTGCAGTCATGATAAAAATCGCAGATCACCGCCATTACTAATAAAAAAATAAAAATAATAAAAATGCCATAAATCTATCCCCTATTTTGTAGACGTTATAACTTTTGCGCAAACCAATTAATATACGCTTAATGCGATTTTTTTTTATACAAAAAAATATGTAGAAGAATACGTATCGCCCTAAACTGAGAAAAAGCATTGTTTTCAGTTAAAGCGACGCAGTGCCAAATCGCAAAAAGTGCTCTGGTCAGGAAGGGGGTAAATCCTTCCAGGGCTGAAGTGGTTAAATGAAACCAAGCATAGAATCTATCAAGCTATGGTTCATGCCAAAACAGAGGCTATGGCTCAAGTCAAAATAAGTTATTTTAAGAGTATATGGCTCCCTTGGGTGATTTGCTATTTACCATCCAATTTTGATGACGCCCTGTTAATGCCTTTATAATGTTACTCGCATACACACTCTCTCTTCTATAGCCGTATGATTATTAACACACTCAGCCCCGGGGATTCTTCATATTGCTTCTCTTTTTTCTTTTTCTCTCTTTCCTCTTCCTTCTACCTTTCTCTTCACTATACAGTGGAACCTCGGATTGCGAGTAACGCGGTTAACGAGCGTTTCGCAATACGAGCTATTATTTTTTTAAATCCTGACTCGGTTTGCGAGTGTTGTCTCGCAGAACTAGTAGGATTCAAGCCTCTGCGGTGTGCAGTACCATATTTGACCAGAGGTGCGGGGGGCGCCGGTGACACTCTGAGGCGTTCGGAGCCGCTCCGAAATACTCGGAAATACTCTGTTCCTGAGTGTTTCCGAGCCTTTCCGAGGGTTTACGAGTGCATCTGAGCAGTCTCCGAGTATTTCCGAGTCTCTCCGGCACCCTCCACCTCTGGCCACATGCGGTATTGCATGCAATAGAAGTCAATGTGGAACGAATTATCTTCATTTCCATTGACTTCTATGGGGAAACTCGCTTTGATATGCGAGTGATTTGAATTACAAGCATTCTCCTGGAATGGATTATGCTCGTAATCCAAGGTTCCACTGTACCTTTCTCTTCATTATACCGATCTCTATCTTTTTTTTTTCTTTGGCGGTTGCTGCACTTCTGGGGCTCTTCTGGGAGACGAACGTTGACATCTCATATCTAGGGCTGATACCTCTACAATTCCAGTCTCATGTTGGATTCTGTGAGTCGGCTGCTGGGACCTACTTTTGGGGATCCTTGTGAGGGATTTTCCAAGCCCAGAGGATTTGTCACCTATTTGGTCATTCTTTCTATTTCGGATATGTGTCTCCTTACCTGTTCAGCTCCATCTTAACATTTTTTTTTTATATAAATATTCAATTTCACAACTATAGTACTGAGTATGTCCAACTATTTTCTCCTCCGTTAACCTGAAGAAGGGACTCACCCCGAATTTCCAGAAACGCGTCGGGTTATAGTTTTATGTCTCATACTATATGGATATTATGTACTATTTCATGCATGGTGTTGTACACCGCTACACTGTTTAATAAAACAATACATTTTTCTATATTTTCAAAATATTGTGTTTTCAAAAGTTTGCCCTTAAAGTCCCTTAGTAACGGGGGGATACGTGTTCTCTTTAAATAATTATTTATTTCTTCAGGTTCACATAGCAACACTTTTGTATACTCTACCTGGTTTCATTAAATCATATATATAAGCTCCTAGAAGCTTTATAACAGTGATAATCCCTTATCACTCTTTTCTGATGAATATTTTAGTTGTTTAGTTGTTTAGACTTATTAGTTATCTGAGGCTTTGTTATACTTTTTTATTCATTTTAGATTCCAGCCTCTATTAACCAAGCTATAAAATGTTATTTACATCACTAATCCTAAAACAGACTATGCAAACTAAGCTATTTTCGGGTTATATTGTGGAACAATAGTTGTTTCTTATACCTTGACTTTTTACTTTCTAGCACTGCTTTTAAAAACCTATCTTTGTGATCTGTGAAACTTTAACAAATTTGACAAGGAGGAAATAATACAGCATGATGTAATTTCAATTGTGTCCAATTCCTGTCTTCATAAATTACATAGACAACCCTGTTGAGCAGGAAACTTATATCACAAGATCACTAACCACATTTTGATTTGAAGATTAGTGGGCAGGAAATGTGGTTTTGAAAACAAAAGGATGACAAAGAGACACCATAAAAAATATTCTAACAGTATAATCCACATCACTTTGTAAAAAAAAAAAAAAAAAAAAAGTAAAAAAAAAATGGTGTTATTTGGCACAGCGAGCACTGTGTATGTCATTTGCCTAGGCAAGTGGCATGCATTGTGTGTGTGTGTGGGGGGGGGGGGGGTTCAGGGCTGCACACTTTTCTTTTAAACCCCATTTTTTTAATGATATATTAAATGCTCAGGATAGGACTTACATTTTTTTAGCCTGTTCTGCCATTTTATTCTGTTCTTTTTTCACTCTCCCCCTTGACTGCTGGTGCTGACTTCTGTTGGAAGGGTTGCTCCTTACCTTCCTGGGTCTTATGGAGCCACCCTTATGTAGCACCCTTTAGTGTTGATTAGGCTGCTACAGTAGATGGGTTTTCTGTAGCGTAGGTAAATTTCAGGCTTGGCTGGCAGTGAAGCCTGTTTGATTGACCTGGGTTGGAAGTGACACAGGCAGAGCTGGGTGACTCACAGGCAGCATCACTGAGACCTCCCACTTCTTTCCAGAACATGCTGGAATCTTCTGGAAAGGAAGGGGGGGGGGGATGGAGCTGCCTGGAGTATTCTGAGGAGCCCTGACCAATCCCCAACCTGGATTGGCAGGGGGCAGGCCTCCTCAAATACTCAGGGTCAGCACACCTGGGGAGGAGTTGTTCGGGGTAGAAGCTGGAGATGGAGTGCTAGGCTGTTGTGGCCTTGGAAGGAGCAGTATAGGGAGGGTTACCTTGGGCCTGGGCTCAGGTGTGGATGGGACCTTCTCACAGTATTCTGGACAGGAGGCACGGGAGCAAGGAGAGGATAGCAGGAGAGCACTGCCAGCCAAGTCACAAGGGAGGAACAACAAGTTGCAACCAGGAGGGCTGGTGAGTGACACAGTCAGGAGGACTGGGGAAGCACGCCTGAGAGGACTGGGAGGACTGGGAGATTGCAGTCTGGGATGGGTGCCGAGTCAGTGGAGTGGATTGTGGTGACATGGGCAGTGAAAAGAGGAAGCTGCAGCAGGAGGGCTGGCAGGGCCTGAAGATGTGGTGCTGGGATCAGTAGCTACTTGAACAGCCAGCACTAGGACTACCTACATTTTTTGCTACACCTAAGGGGCCCGCCGTTCTTGCCTGCAAAGGGCCTTTGTTTTGGGCCTGGCTGAGCCAGTGTCAGGCCTGCATTTCAGTGCTAGCTGGTCCTGGGAGTGATAATCTGCAAGAAATTTTTGTGCTGGAGGAAAAGAGGAAGTTGTATATATTGGAGATGTGTATAGTTTCAATCCCTACATTGTCTTTTTGATCAACTGGGCATCTCATATCTACCCCATCCAAGTTGAATTCCCCCAATAAAAATAACAAAAAAGAAAGTGCATGGACTGAAGATTGTGTGCCTGGCTGGGCAGGGTGACAGATGGACCACAATTACTAGCAGCCCCTATGAGGGTACCGCTATACTTGTGTGCTCCCAGCAGATGGAGACCACAAGCCCCCACTCTATGATGGTGTTCTGTTTCAAATGCCTCTTTATGCATTGACATACCTTCTTAGACCAAGTCTGTCTGGACAGTATGGTCACCTTCTGACTTCTACCATCCACAGGCAGCATAAAGTGATTGCAAAGGCAGAAGGTTTTTTATCTTAAGGCATTCTATGCCTTAAGATAAAAAAAAAACCTTCTGTGTGCAGCAGACACCCCTCGCACTTACCTGAGGTCCCTCTCTGTCCAGCGATGTCCATGAGTGTCTCAGCTGTCCGAGATTCTCCTTCCTGATTGGCTGAGACACAGCAGCGGCGCCATTGGCTCCCACTGCTGTCAATCAAAGTAAGCTGGCCAATCAGGGGAGAGAGGGGGAGGGTCGGGGCTCTGTGTCTGAATGGACACAGGGAGCTGTAACGCAGCTCGGGTGCCCCCATTGCAAGCTGCTTGGTCTGGGGGCATTTAACAGGAGGGAGGTGCCAGGATCACAGAAGAGGAACCAGAGAAGACCAGAGAAGACCCGGGCTGCTCTGTGCAAATCCACTGCAACAGAGCAGGTAAGTATAATGTGTTTATTATTTTTATAGGACACAATTTAACGTCAGCTATTTGCAGTACAGAGGATGTTTTTCAGTCTTTTGATGACTAAGAATACAAGGACTTACCCATGTCTCTGAATAATGAAGGCGGGCCATAGATGATGTGATTTTCTTTCCTGCAACCACAGGTCACAGGAAAGAAAATCACTTAATTCCCCTATCAATACAGTCCATGTGATGGATCTTCTTTCCCTGCAAAGCAGAATAAATATTGGCCTAAATTCATGAAGAAATTAGATTTTTTAAATTCTCTTTATTGGGTATGTTTTAGGCCCCTTTCACACTGTTGGACCGTGCAGGTCCGCCTGTCAGTTTTGTCGGGCGCTCCATGTTAGCCTATGGATCGACGGATGTCAGCGGTGACATGTCAGCTGACATCCGACCCGGTCCGATCCGCTAAAATCAGACGGATGGCCCTAGGTTCGCATCTGTCCCTATCGGATCGGGTGAGATCTGATGAAAACGGACATGCTGTCCATTTTCACCTGATCTCTCCATAGGCAGCAGCGGCGCTCGACAAGCCTGTCATCCGCCGGCTCAGCGGAGATCAACGGAGAGATCTCCTGCTGAGCTGGAGGACAGAGGCGGACTCCGTGGCAGCAGATCCACCGCATGGGAATGAAGCCTATTGTTTTTTTATTCAATATTGTTTTTTTATTCAAAATTGTTGTTCTTTTTTTGTTTATAGTGTACCTAAGGTGATCAAATACCACCAAAAGAAAGCTCTATTTGTGGGGAAAAAAAAATACAAAATGTATTTGGGTACAGCGTTGCACGACCGCGCAATTGTCAGTTAAAGTAACGCAGTGCCGTATCGCAAAAAAATGCTCTGGTCATGAAGCCACAATCTTCCAGGGGTCAATTGGTTAAAATAATTATAGTGCCATCATCCACATACAGAACAAGAAGAGAATGTATATTAAACAGTGTGTGCTTAGTAACACGTTAACCACTTCAGCCCCGGAAGATTTGGCTGCTCAATGACCGGGCCATTTTTTTTGCGATTCGGCACTGCGTCGATTTAACTGACAATTGCGCGGTCGTGCGACGTTGTACCAAAACAAAATTGACCTCCTTTTTTTCCCCACAAATAGAGCTTTCTTTTGGTGGTATTTGATCATCTCTGCTCTTTTTATTTTTTGTGCTATAAACAAAAAAAGACCGACAATTTTGAAAAAAAAAAACACAATATTTTGTACTTTTTGCTCTAATAAACATCCCCATTTTTTTTAAAAAAAAGCTAATTTTTTCTCAGTTTAGGCCGATATGTATTCTTCTACATATTTTTGTTAAAAAAAAAAAAAATCACAATAAGCGTATATTGATTGGTTTGCGCAAAAGTTATAGCGTCTACAAAATAGGGCTACAATCAAATCAAGTACAAAATAGAGGAAAGATTTATGGCATTTTTATTATTATTATTTTTTTTTTTACTAGTAATGTCGGCGATCTGCAAATTTTTATCAGGACTGCGACATTATGGCGGACACATCGGACACGTTTGACACATTTTTGGGACCGTTGGCATTTATACAGCGATCAGAGCTATAAATATTCACTGATTACTGTAAAAATTCAACTGGCAGGGAAGGGGTTAACACTAGGGGGCAATCAAGGGGTTAACTGTGTTCCCTGTGTGGGTTTTGAACTGTAGGGGGATGGGACTGACCTAGAGGAAATGACAGATCATGATTCCTAGCTATTAGGAACACACGATCTGTCTCTCCTCACAGAACAGAACATGGATTTGTGTGTTTGAACACACACGTCACTGTTCTGCCTCTCGTGCCCGTGATCGCTCATGGCCGGCAGTCATCACGACCGTCGGCCACAAGCATTGGCACCCCCGCTGTGCAGTGGGCGCATGCGCCTGCTATCGCTCTTAGAAGGACTCGATGTATAGCTACGACGGCTTGCGAGATCGCGCCGACCTGCCGCAGTATAATGACACCGGCTGGTCGGCAAGCGGTTAAAGTGGATGTAAACCCCATCCATGAAATCTGACCTGGGCTTATATATCTGTAGTGTTTACTTATCTCTCTCCAAAGCCCTAAGACCTGGTTCACACCTATGCATTTTTTAGTGCATTTTCAAATTTGCAGACGCACACTACAGTCCATATAACATGGTTTCCTATGGATGTAGTTCACCATCTGTGCATTTTATGGAAAGGGCCGGGGACTTTTTTCTGGTTTTTGGTTCCATAGACTTCAATTGATCAAAAACGTGTATTGAAGAACGCAAAATGCACCTGATATATGCAAACTGCAACCTGCATAGATGTGAATCAGGCCTTAACCTAGATTCGCACCTATGCATCTTTAGTGCTTTTTGCATTTTGCAGATTTGCACTACAGAATGTGTTCCATAGGAAACCATGTTAAATGGATTGTAGTGCAAATCTGCAAAATGCAAAAAGCACTAAAAATGCATTGGTGTGAATCAGGCTTTTTGCGGTGCTTCCCGCGTTTTTGAACATGCGTTTTTGCCACGTTTTGCATGAAAAAAAGTCCCCGACTCTTTCCAAAAACGCAGAGGCACAAAAGTGCATTGATGTGAACATGTTCCATAGGAACCCATGTTAAAAAATTCCCATGCATTTCTGCAAAATACATCAAAAAACGCATTAGTGTGAATCGAGCCTAAGGCCTAAGGCTCGATTCACATCTATGCATGTTGCTTTTGAGCATTTCGGCAGTGCTTTTTGCAGTGCTTGCCGCGTTTTTGCAGCGATTTGCGTTTTTATTTATTTTTTTTACACTGTTTTTTTTTTACAATGTGGTTGCTTAGCAACCAGCTATATACAGTGTAAAAAAAAGAAATAATTTGCCAAAAACGTTGTATAAACGCGGTACTTGCATTTTGGGTCTATTGAATTCTATTACATGCAAAACGCTGCATTTTGCATGAAAAAAAGTCCCTGACCCTTTCCAAAAACGCAGAGGCACAAAAATGCATTGATGTGAACATGTTCCATAGGAACCCATGTTAAAAGATTTCCATGCATTTCTGCAAAAAAACCGCATTAGTGTAAATCGAGCCTTAGAGGTAGATTAGCAGAGAGCTAATCAGAATCCGAATCCGGCGGACGATCCGACTGTGTGTGGGCTTTATCGGACCTTCAGCGGACTGTTTCTGACGAAAATCTGACGGACTTTAGATTTGGAACATGTTTCAAATCTTTACGTCGGAACTCCGCCAGACCCAGTTCCTATCGAAAAATCCGCTCATCTGTATGCTAGTCAGACGGATGAAAACCGACGCTAGGGGAACTATTGGCTACTGGCTATCAACTTCCTTATTTTAGTCCGGTGTACGTCAGCACGTACGAATCCGTCAGACTTTGGTGTGATCGTGTGTAGGCAAGTCCGTTCGCTCAAAAGTCAGTCGGAAAGACTGTCGGGCCTTTGATGCCGAAAAGTCCGCCCGTATGTACACGGCCTTACTATATACCTTGCCTTGTGACACCAATGCTGACGGCGCAGTGATGCGAGGGGACTGGAGTGACTTACTACACAGAGCGGAGCGGGGGTTGGTAAAACAACGGAAGCGGTGAGATCCCCCCGGTACTCTGACTAACATTCACCAGCACCACAGCGGGAGATGCCAATATTACTTGAGTGGTGAGATCCCCCCTTACATTTCGGTGAACACATCCCAGCATCCCAGCCGTGCATCTGAGACTAATCCCCCTATGCTGTTTTTTTTCTGCATTTTCATTGCTGGCATTATTTTGCTTTCATTTCTGCTGTCAGCGGGAAAGCTTCCCGGCCCGCTCCTTAACAACCAGCTATTCTTTACACAGGATTCAAATCAGTTAATCATTTTTCAACCAATCCAAATTGTTCTAAAAAACGAAACAAAACTAAACAAATTCTGAAATGAATCAACAAAACTATTTATTAAAATTAGTAACATAACGAATCTATCCAAAACTAAACTAATTTTTCTGTTCTGCACATGTCTAAAAGTGATATCAGGGTACTATTAGACCCCCCCCCCCCCCAATGTCACCTATGGATCCCATTGAAGCTGTTCAGGTGATTCCTAGACCAGCACTGCCAGGTTTAGAGCTGGAGGAATCAACAATATAAAAATAGCACAAACTGGTGGTCTCCAATGTGGGGTGACCATAGATGGGTGCAGATGTAGGGGACCTGGATGAAACTAAAGCCTCGTACACACGATCCAATTGTTGGCAGGGTATTGTCTGTTGACAGACTGTTGTCCTAAAATCTGACCGTTAGTACGCTCCTTTTGACAATTGTTGTCCAACTTTCTGCCAACAAATGTTGGATGGCAGGCTAGTAAATTTTCGGGCGGACAATGGTTGGTTGTCAGATTTTCTGATGGTCAGTACACAAGTCCGTCACACAAATATTGAAAATACAAACACACATGCTCGGAATCAATGCTCACCAAACACGAAATTAGCAGAAGGGGCCCAAAGGGTGGCGCTCAAGAGCTGAAATTCCTCATAGTACGTCACTAGGTTCGTGTTTGTTGCACAAAATTTGTGTACCGTTAGTATGCAAGACAAGATTCAGGCAAACGCCCTTAAGACAAAAATCTGACGCTCGGTTGGCCAACAATTGGATCGTGTGTACGAGGCTTAAGAGTAGAAAAACACAGTCCTAAAAGCTAAAAGATGATACAAGTGTCCATAAGAGCAAACATAACAGTCTCAAAGTCTTATAGAGGTAATAAAGTCCATCCACAAATGGCAACTTCCTAAATAAGAGCCTAAAACAGATTCCAGCAGCAGCTATAAATACAAGGAGAGAAGCGCCTCTAGGTGTAGGAGTATATACCACTTTAATAAAGTAAAAGCAATTGGCAACTCACATAGCAAGTAGTAAAAATAGGATTTTTAATGACGGCTTACCATTAAAATCCTTTTCTTGGGAATACATCACGGGACACAGAGGCTTGGTAATTACTTAGTGGGTTAGACAGTACCTTCAGGTCATTAGACACTGGTAACCCTAATTACAAGGAGAATTCCTCCCCTATATAATCCCTCCCATATGGAGAGTACCTCAGTTTTGTAGCAAAGCAATAAGTACCCCAACATATTATCCCGAAGAAGGGTGGGAGCTTTGGGTCCCGTGATGTATTCCCAAAAAAAAGGATTTTACAGGTAAGCTGTATTTAAAAATCCTATTTGCTTGTTCATACATCACAGGATCAGGTGCGGATTAATGCACAGGCTGGTCTAGGCCGCAGCCTAGGGCCCCACGTGTGCAAGGGCCCCCGATTGGCCAGGATATTTTTATTAATTTATATATATTTATGTATATGTAGAATAAAACAGTGTAAAAATGGATGAGGAGACCTTTTTGATAGTGCTGTGTGGGCCTATGAAACAGGGAATGGCGTGGAATGCTGAAAAAAGTAGGGGATAAAGAATGTGCGAGATGAAAAAAGGGGTTTGAAGAAATAATGATGTTGGATGGTTTCATGGGCCCACACAGCACTATCAAAAAGGTCTCCCCATCCATTTTTACATTGTTTTTATTCTACATATACACACACAGTTTTTCATTATGTTTGGTTCAGCCTGTCGTTTGTAATATAATTAATGCACCATGTTATTAATATATTCTGGTATCTGATGTTATCTAAACAGCCACTTCCCGAATAGCTCTGAACGATCGCAGCATTATCCAAATGCATGGAGCGTTTTGTCAACCTGTCAGTGTCACTCACTGGCTGTATAAACCCTGCCCAATCACAGCCCACGTTAGGCCTGAGGAAGGAGCGTAGCTCCGCAAACGCGTCGCCTATTCGTGCCCGCTTCCGGAAGTGACGTCATTCTCCTGGTTCCCACCGTGCGTTCCAACGGCAGGAAGTGCCAGCATCCATCGGCGCAGCCTGTCCATCGGACACCACTGCAATCCAGGAAACGGACCAGACTCACTCCCAGGATATCCGGCAGCTTTTGCCAACATGCTCGTTCACTATGTACCTTTGTGAGTACCTTCTTACAGTTTTATTAAACTCCATGTTTAGACCTGAGAGTTGCACTTGAGGCGTGTAATATAGGTCTACCCTTTTACACATGGCACTAAATAATTTATTTTCTGGTAAAGCATGCTTAGGAGGGGGCCACACAAAAAGTAGCCTAGGGGCCCATGACCACCTTAATCCGCCACTGCACGGGATACAGAGGCTTGGTAATTACTTGGTAGAATGTCCTAAAGCAATGCCCAAATTGAGGGGAGGGAGACACAAATCAGAAAATATACAGACTGCCAACGGACAAGAGGATCTATACTGCTGCCTGCAGCACACTGCGCCCGAAGGTGGCATCCTTATGCCCTCTCACATCCACCTGCTAGAATCTAGTGAATGTATGGACTGAAGACCAAGTTGCAGCCTTGCAGATCTGAGCCATGGAGGCCTGGTGATGCACTGCCCATGAAGAACTAATCGCTCTAGTTGAGTGTGCCTTAACCTGAAAAGGAGGAATCTTCTTCTTTATACCATAAGCCTGAATAATAACTTGCTGAATCCATCTGGAAATAGTGGATTTCGACGCTGCCTGCAGCCTGGCCCTTTCTGGGGCCTTCTGGCAGAATAAACAGACAATCAGTCTATCTTATCTGAGCAGTTGCCTGCAGATATATACTGACAGCTCTTACAACATCTAGAGAGTGTAACAACTCCTCTTCCGCGGTCTGCGAATTTGGAAAAAAGGACGGTAGGACCACATCTTGATTCAGATGGAATCCTGAAACCACCTTAGGTAAAAAAGTGGGGGGAGGATGCAACACCACCTTGTCTTTGTGAATAATCAAATATGGCTCTTTACAAGAAAAAAGCTGCTGATTCTGATACCCTTCTAGCCGAGGAAATGGCTACCAAAAAGACCAGTTTCTTTGTCAAAAGAACTAAAGAAGCATGGTGCAATGGTTCAAAGGGTTGTTCTTGCAAAACGGTCAAAACCAAATTCAGATCCCATGGACTAACAGGAGGTTTGACTGGCAGATTTAAGCGCAGTGCCCCCTGATCAAAGGCCTGGACCAGGGAATGTGAGGCAAGTGGCCTTTGAAAGAATACTGATAAGGTCTCATTTCAATGCCTAATTGAAGAAAAGCAAGAATCCTGCTAATGGCATACTTTCTAGGATGCCACCACCTGGGTTCACACCAGGAAACATATGCCTTCCAGATTCTGTAGTAGATGAGCCTGGAGGCCGGCATCCTAGCATTAACCAGAGTGAAAAGGACTGATTCTGAGAGCCCACGGCCTTTCAGAATGTGGGTCTCAGCAGCCAAACCGTCAAATTCAGAATTCGTAAGGCAGGATGGAATATTGGACCTTGTGAGTGTAGATCTGGACGCAGCGGAAGAACCCAAGGTCTTCCCACTGCCATCTTTACGATCTCTGCATACCAAGGTCATCTGGGCCAAGTCGGGGCCACCAGAATGATAGACTTTGCTTCCCTTT